>JAQQSZ010010902.1:0-12389 GCA_028646595.1 Phalanger gymnotis
GAAGGAAGGAAGAGAAGAAGAGAAGAGAAAAAGGAATGACTTTTTATTTTGTTTATTCTTTTTGGACCAAGACCAAAATCTTTTATGTATACGAGTCCTCCCATCTGGCTTATGTTGGCTTGCACATTGGCCTACTTTTCTCTGTCTCTATCTTTCTTTGTATCCCTGTCTCTGCCTCTCTCTCTCTCTCTCTCTCTCTCTCTCTCTCTCTCTCTCTCTCTCTCTCTGTATCTCCTCAATCTAGTTCCTTATCTCTTCAGCCTGCATCAACCTGCCATTCATTGCTTGCAAAGTAGGACCACTTTCCAGACTACCTGAGGCAGCCTTAGTTAGCCCAATTCAGATCAAAGACATGTGGGGAGAAAGCCACATTCTCTCAGGTGACCTAACAAAATAAGTTTACTTGATTCTCTATTAAGAGAAGCAACTTGACATGGAAAAGGATCTGCAATGGCAGCCAATAATTCCATTGTTAGGAATATATTCCAAGAGTGTGATGAAAAACAAAAGAGAGTTGTCCTTCCAACAGCAACAAAGCTGTTGTTCCACAGCAGCTTTATGGGATAATTTCAAAAACAAACAAAACACACACACACACAGAGGCACGCACACATGCGCACATACATGCACACAACACAGAACAAAAGACAGGCAACAACATACATATCCAATGATAGGGGACTAGTGAATTGTGGTTTGTCAAGGTATTTTATTTTATTTTACATGTCGCTAAGACCAACACTTAGGAGATGCGTCAAGAGAACTGGATGAAACTGAACAGGATAAAGCAAAGGCACAAAATCAGAAGGGCAGAATATTCTTGCCTCCAAACTATGACCAAAGGAAATGATTGAATAAGTAGGGTGGACTGAAAACCTAGCAAGGAATTAAAGGGAGGGACAGCAAAAAGTGAATGGAAGCAACATACCCTCCGTCTGGAAAGATAAGTTGGCACCAGTTTTTTGAAGGACTTTAAATGCCAGGCAGAGAAGTTTGAATAGGGCTTCATTGAATCCATCAAACAATCAACATGCATTTACTAACTACCTATGTGCAACTCTTGCTGCTTCCATCTAATTCGGGAGACAAAGGTGAAGTTTCTTTCATGGGGAAGAGCTAAGGTCAGACCCATGCTTTGAGAATGTCAATTTGTCCACCCTGAGGAGGATGGATTACAAAGGACTGGATATAGGGAGGACTAATTAGGAAGCCAATGCAATAGTCCAGGCAACGGGCCATGAGAGCCCGAACCAGGGTGGTGGGAGCGAGTGGAGAAAAGTAAATGGAGGTGTGAAATCTTGGCTAGGTAGAACCCATAGGATTTGGCGACTCAGTTATTGTGGGTGAGGGAAAGTGAAGAGTTGAGGATGATTCTGGAATTGTGAATCTAGGTCCCTGGAACCTAGAATCTAGAACCTGGAACCTCCACAGAAACAGGGAAGTTAGAAAAAGTGGTGGGTTTTGATGGAGTCCATGAAGGAAAGAAGCAGTCTAAGATAAGAGATACCTCTTTCTTCCCTTCAGGAGCCCTCCACAACCTGACAACATCCCTCAACACCCTTACTGACTCCCCATTGAAACCCTGGACACTTGGTGCCACCTCACTTCAGAGGTTTGAAAAGACAAGAGTAGTTGAAGATTAATATCTACCTTGTGGTTTGTTTTCAATAATATGAATCCTCGATTCCTCCATTCTTTCAAGGACTCTGGACTTGGCTCACTGTACCTTCTTCCCTCTACTTTTCCCACTCCACCCCCAGCCCCCACTCATCCCCTTCAGAGACCCATGGCTCTGACTATAGATCTTTTCACTGATGGTTTCCCCTTCTCCATCACTTGGCACAAGTAACTATGCCTGGAATGTTCTCCCTCCTTACTTTTGCCACTTAGAATCCCTAGCTTCTTTTATAGCTCAGCTCATACACTGTCTCCTACACGATCCTAGTCCTGATTTCCCCCAAATGTTAATGATCCTGCCTGGAAATTATCTTGTATTCACTTTGCACATTTTATTATTATATGTTTACATGTTATTTTCTCAGTTAGAATACAAACTCCTTGAGTTTCTTCTTCTTCAAGAGATTCTTGCATTCTTGTCTTTTTTTATCCAAGGTAAGTAGTGGGACCCAGTATATAGTAGATGCATAATAAATGCTCATTGTATAATTAATGGGGAGGTGATTCCATCAATATACTCTTTTTCCAAAATGTTTTACTAATGCAATTTTCTCTTTTTTTTAGCCTTATTGTTAATTCCTCATCATTCTACTCACCTCAATAGAAACCCCTTTTATAAAAAATAAATACAGTCAAGCAGCAAAAATCAATATGTCAGTTACTTCAAATCAACACATTGCCCCATTTTGTACCTATTGTCCACCACCTCTTTGCCAAAGGGCAGGAGGTATACTTCACCATCGAGACTTCTGAACTCACAGTTGGTCACTATGTTGATCGGATATCTAACATCTGTTAACATTGTCTATTCTTACATTATTGTGGCCATCATGTAAATTGATGTTTTGGCTCTTTCTGCCTCCTTCTGCATCAGTTTATGCAGGTCTTCCAACCTTTTTCTGAATTCTTCCTATTTATTGTTTCTTATGGTGTAGTAATATTCCAGTATACTCACGGACCCCAACTTCTTCAGCCGTTGCCCAATCAATGGGCATCCCACTTCTCTCCTAGTGCTTTATTACAAAAAGTATTGATATAGTTTATATATAAGGGAGATTTCCTTCTATTGTGGACCTTTGGGGGTAAATGCCTAGCAATAGTATCGCTGGGTCAAAGGACATGTATACGGTTTAGCGACTTTTTAAATATAATTCCAATTGTTTTTCAGAATGGTTGTGCAAATCCACAGCTCTACCAACTGTGCATTAGTATACCTGTTTTCCCACAGATCTTCCAGAATTTTTTCCTTGCATCTAGGTGACACAGTGCATAGAGCGCTGGGCATGGAGTCAGGAAGACATCTTCCTGAGTTCAAATCCAGCCTCAGACACTAACTAGCTATGTGACTCTGAGCAAGTCACTTAACCCCTGCCTCAGTTTCTTCATCTATAAAATGCATTTACCTCCCAGAGTTGTTGTGAGGATCAAATGAGATAATTATAAAGTGCTTAACACAGAGCCTAGCACACAGTAAGGACTATGTAAATGCTATTATTGTTGTTAATTATTATCTTTATCAGAGTTTTGAAGTCTTTAAAGGTTGCTTCCATTATTATTGTGGCCATGTGACCACAATGTTACAAAATGGCCACTACATAAATTATTCTCCGGGGTTCTGTTTACTTTATTCTGCATCAATTTGTACATCCTTCAGAATGTTTCTCTGAATTCTTCAAACTCATCATTTTTCATGGCAGTAGTATTCCATTGTATTCAAATACCTCAGGCAACCAAGCCAAGCCAAAGCAGCCAGGTACCCTGAGGGAGAAATAAGAGGCAGCTTGAGCATCCCCTCCTATGCAGGTGGAGACAATCCATAACTCCAGGCTTGATAGCTCCAGAAATCACAAGGTCCAACAGGCCATCATCCCAGCTCCTAGCCTGATCCTAAAGTCGAGGTCCAGGAGAGCAAACTCTGCGGAGACACAGCCAAGTAATTGCTTCTCCGGGTGCTACAGGTGCTAGAGAGCCAGGAGAGAAAGTTCTAATGGCTGAAAGTCTTGGCACTGTCAAACGTTCCAGCATTTGAAATGGATATGGTTTCATCCATTGAAATGACGCTAAGGAAAGCACATGAATGATCATGTGTTTTGATGCTAGACTCTGAGGACCACTGAGTCTTTCCATCTGATTTGTACCTGAATACTCTTCTCTGTATTGTCTCCTCCACTGGAATGGAAGCTCATTAAGAGCAGAGATTTGTGGGTTGGCTGATCAGTTACTGCATCCCGCTTAATGAAGCAATAAGATGCTATGGCCTGATATCTTAGACAGGTGAGAACTTCTCTTCCAGCCTCATGGAGACTTGTGGTCATTCATTTTTCAGTGTGAGCATTGGAAATCAGCAAATAGTCCAAATCAGGGTTGAATTTATTATTTTCTTTGACTGTGGCAGATGTCGTTACAATACAATTTCTGCCAGGGCTTTTAATGTCAAAGCAAAGAAATTCAATGGAGAGCAGGTAAATGCAGGAGTAACGATGACTCTCTAAAGGTAACTAAATATCTTGTTATCTAATTAGTGACACATGCAAATATGAATGAGATTCTCATTGTGGTCAAGGGAGATGAGTGGGGCGTTTTCAGAAGAAATGAAAGTTATCTGTAGTCTTATGAAAAAATGTTCTGAATCACTATTGATTAGAGAAATGCAAATGAAAATAACTCTGAGATACCATCTCACACCTATCAGATCAGCTAACATGACAGAAAAGGAAAATGACAACCTCTGTAGAAGATATGGAAAAATAGGGACACAAATGCACAGTTCACAATTGGTCCAGCCATTCTGGAGAACAATTTGAAACTCAGCCCAAAGGGCTATAAAACTGTGCATAACCCTTTTATCTAGCTATACCACTACTAGGTCTGTATCCCAAAGAGTTCAAAGAAAAAGAAAAAGGATAATATATATGTATGTATATATATATATATATATTTAGCAGCTCTTTTTGTGGAGGCAAAGAATTGGACATTGAGATGCCCATCCATTGAAGAATGGCTGAATAAGCTATGGTAAATGATTGGGCTATAGGAAATGACAGATAGCAGCTAGGTGGGTTAGTGGATAGATCATTGGGCATGAAGTCAAGGCATGAGGCAAGAGTTCAAATTCATTCTCAGATACTTTTTAGCTGTGTGACTTTTGGTAAGTTGCTTAGCCTCTGTTTGCCTTAATCTACTTGGAAAGGAAATGGCAAAACCACTCCATCTTTGCCATGAAAACTTCATTATAGAGTTACAAAGAGTTGGACATGACTAAACAACGAGGTTGATTGTCTAGGCTTAAAAGAATAATGAAGGGGGCAGCTAGGTGGTGCAGTGAGTAGAGCACCGGCCCTGGAATCAGGAGGACCTGAGTTCAAATGCAGCCTCAGATACTTGACACACTTACTAGCTGTGTGACTTTGGGCAAGTCACTTGACCCCAATTGCCCTGCCAAAAAAGCAAAAAAAAAAAAAAGTAATGAAGAAAATTTTAATAATGCAGATTAAACTTAAAAGCGTTATGTGAACAGTTTCCCCTCCAGGACATCTGGTTCTTAGACATGTCTTATTTGTTAGACACTGATTATTCTCTCTACCAACCAACCAATCAAAGACATTAGACAAAGTGCAAACAAGGTTTTTGAAAGCCAATGGATGAATTAGGATGATGTTACACAGTAGTTATATTCAGAATGATCAAGGAAACCTGATCATGCCCTGTCAATCATCGATCAGATATCAAGCCAGCTCCGGATGAGAACATTTTGTAGCTTAGGGTGCAAACATTCCAGCCGAGCCACTGCGAGAGAAGGAGAATAACTAGACCTCAGCCTCGGGCTCCTCTCTGTGACCTTCCCCTACCTTGGCTGGAGTAGGGTCTTGTGAATTTCAGGGATTTGGTTGGGACTTTTTTCATTAATAGCCTTAAAGTATCCCTGGAACATCAGCAGCCAGTGGAAGTGTCTGCTTTGGACAACGAGGATAGAGTGGACACAATGAATAAAGAAGATTCAAGGTTCCTCAAGGAGTCCTGCAGAAAATCTACCCCATCTTAAGGACTCCATCAAGAGGATTTCCATGAGCTGTGAGTTATCCCTTTGCCATATCTTAAGGCCTTTTCCTCTGAACTCTGTATGTACCTGGGAGAGAATATGTCACAGATATTTGGGGGAAAATGTTTTGTACCAACTGCTCATATTTTATTTTGCAAAACTAAAATGTGACAAACATACTAGTTATTTTGTATTATTTCTATACTACCTTTATAAATACTGGTTTCTAAAAGCTTTGTTTGGCTGACTGATATCAGCTAATAATCATGGAAAGAAGCACACATGTAGGGACTCATGAATAATTATAATACCAGAAGAAAGGCATCCCCCTTGCCCCCAACCCCTTAAGGTTAACCCTAGAACTTTAATGAGAGACAAGGTAGTAGGGATGTGCTAGTAAAAGTTTAACAAGGTCTCTGAAAAAAAAAAACCCTGCAAGCTTGACACACTTAATTTGTATTATTAATGTATTCTCCATCACTTTCTTTAATCAATCAATCAGTGAACATTTGTTAAGCCCTTCCTGTGGACCAGGCCTTGAGGATACTAAAATTGGCAAAAGGAAGTCAAGAATCTAGTAAACCAAACCCTAATTTGGCACATTTTCTGATTTCCAAGGTATAAATGCTCATACTGAAATTTTAACTACCAGCTCTCATGAATCAGCATGACTTAGCTCCAGCACATCCCTACTAGTAGCCATACTGGCTCTTGCATAAGCATTTAATAAGTGTTTTTTCATTCATTCATCTGTGTTGATCTGATACATATTAGTTCTTTCTCATGTGCATTTCTCTCATTATTATAGTCATTTAGAGGGCTTTCATATGACATTAATAGTTTATATATCCTCTTTTGAACACTTCTTGTTCATATCGTTTAATATTTAGTCATTGGGGAATGAGTCTAATTTTCATATATTTGTGTCAATTTCCAATGTATGTTAAACGAAATGTCTTTATCGGAGATGTTTTCTACAAAGAATTCTTTCCAATTAACTACTTCTCTTCTAATTCTGGCTGCATTGAATTTTTTTCATGCCTAGGCTCTTTAAGAATAATTGATGTTCTCAAAATTGTTATTTTTTTTCTTCGATCAATTCTATCCCTTGTTCAATTAAGGATTCTTCCCCGTAGTTGTAGTTATGAAAGGGGCTCCTTTCCATTCCCTCCTTTTAAAGGATATAACCTTTTTAAAAAAATATTTAGATTTGTTAATTCACTAAAAATAAAAACAACATATTGTTACCTGTTAAATATGTTAATATAAATAACATTTTATGTAAAATGACTATATTTTCATGATACAATAGTATAAATAATATTTTTATATAAAATGACTATATTTTTCCAAAACAAAACAAGTTAGTGACAAAGTGGCATTGTTTTACATAGTTTTGCAAATCTTCTTAATGTTTGACTTCATTGAAGATGGATTCTCCTATCTGCTTCTTCATTCAATCTATTGCAATGTGTTGCTTTGGTTGAAGTATTTGAAGAAAATCTGACCTCACACAGATATGCAGTTGGAAAGGGGAGGGATATTTTGATAGCCTTGTCCTATCATAGTGGAGATTCATCTTTGATACCTCACCCAAACTCCATGAGTAGTAGATATGATCTTTTTATATTAATGTCCTGCATTCTTTTGGCATTTTTATGGCATATGAGTATCCTATTTCAGGTCCCAAAGTGTTTCTTTACTGATTTCCCCTTTGGAAATCAGTGGAGACAGTTATTTTAAAGGTCCTTTTCAGTTCTCTCATTCTCTACACCATCACTACTCAGATTCTTTTCTTTGCCTTCATTAAACCATTTAAAGTACTAGGTAAGCATGGCTGTCTTGCAGATTTCCAGATTCCAGATTCCATCGTCACCACTTAGAGACGGACATTTCCTTAGAGAGTGAGCCAGACAGCAGTGCAAGGGAGTTGTCCAACCATGGCTCACTTAGAAGAAATTCTAAGGTGGGGCTGGCCTTGTGTCCTTGCTCCTAAGTACACACCTACATGTGCCCACAAAGAAGCTCAGTGTAGCATGGTGTGTGGGATCTCTGCATTTTGAAGAAACTACTTAGAAGTCTGTCTGTTTTCCTGGTAATGAATCTTCAGCCTGTCTTCAGACCACACACACACACACACACACACACACACTTTCCAGATCCTTCCGTTAATGCTAGCCCCATCCCCCTACTGATTTCCTCCATTTTTTCCTACATGTGGCTTCTTTGTACAAAGCGCCAGGCACACAGCAGGAGCTTAATAAATGCCGGTTGACTTAATGAATCCTTGTTGACTTAGAGCTGGAGGAACCTCAGAAGTCACTAGAACAATTCCCAATTTTTAGATAAGTTAATCGGTTTGCCCAAAGACAGACCTTTCTCCAGTGACTTGACATCAAATGCTCTTAGAAAATCCCACTGCCCCTAGACATTGATCCTGATATTGACCAACCCTTGCTTCAGATCTGGATACCTATGCCTCTGGACCTTGAGCTCAGCCTTCACATCCTTCCAGCAAAGAATTCTGACTCCACAAGGTGGGGGAAGGGGGAAAGCATTTATGTTGTACCTACTATGTGCCAGGCACTGGACTAAGAATTTTTTTTCTTCCTGGACAAGACAATCCAAGGCTTCCAAACCCTCCTGCATTGGCATCTTTTGCTCTTTCCTTGCTTCTGGGTCAGGAGTCTCCCATGTTGCCAGTTCAGAAGACCCCCAGGTCCAGCTCATGGCACATCCTGTCTCTGCTCCAATCCCGAACAGGTCAGTGAGAAACAGTATGAAAGAGGAAGAAAATTCACAAAGTATATAAGAGATCATAAGAGTCATAGTGAGAGCTAAATGTGTGTCTAGTTGTTGAGGGCTGAAGAGACAAAGTCCAGGAACCCCGAAACTGGAGTTCCCAGACAGGGTAGCTGACAGGGAGTACCCCTCAAGGACTTGAGTACTGGAGAGGGTTGAGGCCATCTGGAATGAATTTGCAGACCCAAGCATTCTTCAAGTCAAGGTGGCAAAGATTTATTATGTTTTACAGTGGACAAGAGTTCTTAGGGAACCTACAACCTCATAGGGGTTCAGGTAAAGTTTTTATAGGAGATTTGGGGGTGAATCATGTCAATTAGGTATTTTGGGGTGAGATTAGGAAGTGATTAAGGGGTGGTCAGTTCTTAAAAGAACATGCACTTTTTGTATCTACTGTGCAGGTATATTACCCAGAGTTCCTGGAGTCTGGTTTTTGGTCTGAAACATCACTAAGTCAACTAACAGTCAGGGTTGACTGGAAATATCCAGGCTACTTCCATCAAATGTCTTGTTAGGTAAGATGAATGTAAGGGAGTATACATTTGACTATGTCTAGGATACATATCAGTAAGGTCAGTAAGTAGTAAATATTGTTATGGCCCAGTGCACAGCCAATTTAGCACATACACAGGGAGTCCAAACTAATAAATTCTATAGGTGCAGCTGGCTGCAGTATCAGGAGAGATAAAGGCATGCTGTCCTGCTTTGCTAGAGAGAAACTGCTAGGGATAGTGTTTTTTTAGAACTGGATGTGGTTTTGGAACTGGGATCCAGGTGCAGGCACCCAAGCAGAGGCTAAGGAGAAATGTTAGAATCAGACTCCAAGCACAAGCACCCAAGCACCCCCATCATATGTAGTGAGTTACTACATGGTGGAGTATGAGTGTCCTAAAATGGCCCAGTTTCCTCAGGCCTACCACTTGCTGTGGCCTCAGTCTGGGCAAGATAAGTCAAAAGCTTATTTATTGGAGCCCATGGTCTCAGGCAGGAGCAGAGCCTGAGTTCTAGCAGGAGGTAGTGAAGAGAATTGTCAGAGTATGGATGGTGTAGTTTAAGATGGGCCACCATCTACCACTTCTCAGACATTTCCAAGACCTGCTACCACCCAGGATTCTACGCATGGAAGTTAGGTGACACAATGGATAGAGTGCTGTGCCTGGACTCAGGAAGTCTTGAGTTCAAATCTGGTCTCAGATACTTACTAGCACTATGACTGTCGACAAGTCATTAACTTCTCTCTGCCTTAGTTTTCTACACTATAAAGTTAGTATAATATTAGCACCTACCACACAGGATTGTTGTGAGGATCTAATGAGATAATATTTGTAAAGTGCTTAGCACAATGCCTGGCATGCAGTAGGTGCTTAATAAATGCCTGTTCTTTCATACTCAGGCCCCTCTAAGTCTCCTTTATTGGTTGATTTCCCTTGTAAAGTGTAAGGTCCTTGAGGAAAAGGACTGTCTTTCTTGTATGTATTTGTATCCCCCATGTTTAGCACAGTGCCTAGCATGTAGTAGGCACTTAATAAATGCTTGTTCTCTTCACACTCAAGCCCCTCCTAAGTCCCTTTTATTTGTTGATTTCCCCCTCTAGAGTGTAAGCTCTTTGAGGAAAATGACAGTCTTTCTTGTATGTATTTTACCCCCCCCCCCATGTTTAGCACAGTGCCTGGCATTCAGTAGGTGCTTAATAAATTCTTTTTTATTAATTCATTCATCCATCAACCAGTAGTCATCATGACATGGGCCTACATAACACAAATTCTAGAGTTCAAACCACCAACAAAATCACCTTAAAAGTTGAATAAATGAACAAAAAGCATTTACTAAGTACAATGTGCTATAAAGTTTCCGAAGATGTCACATTTCTTCATGCACACATCAGACCATTTGAGCTTCACAATGCAGAGATAGGTAAAGCAGGTATTGTTAAACCCATTTCACAGATGAGAAAATTAAGTTTCCAAAAGATTAACTAGCTGCAGCAGGCCACTTGTATGCAAATATCTCAACATACCAAACCATCAGGGTGGGTTTTCAAGATGGTCAGAACCCTGCTGTTACCCAGCCTTCCTCTTGATCAAGGCCCATTCGTTATTCATTTAGAGCCAGAAGGCACCAAAAAAGATCATCTAATTCAAACTCCTTATTTTATAGACAAGGAAACTGAGGTAGCACGGTAGTGAGTATCAGAGCTGAGATTTGAAACCAAGCCCTCTGACTCCACAGCCCTCACTATTCTATACCACCCCTGAAATGAAGAACATAGCTTTACAGATGGAGGGGACCTCAGATATAACATCAGAGCATCATAGATTTCAAGTTGGAAAGGACCTTAGAGGCCGAGTCCAATTTCTCTATTTTATAGTTGAAGAAATTGAGTTAAATGACTTGCCCAGGGTCATATAAGTAGTAAGTAACAGAGAGTGAGGCAGGATTCAAATTCAGGACCACTGAATCCACAGCCAGCACTTACTCCCCAACACCATAATATCCTCTTGGAAAATTTAATTTTGGGGTATGTGTGTGTGTGTGTGTGTGTGTGTGTGTGTGTGTGTGTGTGTGTGTTGATGATACCTTTGAATGTTATCCAATTGTTGCTTTTAAACCTTCTCCAAGATGTATTTTGTGCAAAGGGAGGGAGGCCAGCCCGGGCTGCCAAACAAGATGCTTTTCTGGCATCACTAGAGAATTCAGAGCCAAAGTTCCATTTCTCCCACATTTGGTTGAACATTCTGCACCCCTTCCATTTAGCAGATCTGATTGGGATAAAGCTGTTGGCCAAGAGGGATTTTATCATTAATATTTAAAGGGAAGGACAGGCAGAACCCTCAGCTGATACACCAACTCAGTTTCCCTCTTACAAGAGAGCCTTGCTCTCCCTGGATCCAAGTCTCTCCCTCCTGCCTGGGTGCTCGCTCCAGTGTTTTAAATTCATGGAATCCCAGAGGATTCTGATAGAGGCTTTTCTTCCTTGTCCTTATCTCTAGATAAGGTCCTTCACACTGCTCAGATGCCAAGGGGCATTGGCTTCACTGTTGTCCTTAGCAGCAGAGAATCTCCCAGCTGTCTCTATTTCACCATATTTTCAGTATCGGCTCTGCTGTTGTCATTCAAATAAATCATTTATGCTCTTCCCTGGTGGTGACACCGTCAGAATTGACAATGTAGGGAATGATACTTTTCTTTCTTTTCTTTGTTTTTCAGCTATACCTGTGCTTGTTCTGATCTACCTTCAAGTGGGTACAGGCTCAGGGGGGACAGGATCTACTATCTGCAAGTATTTGAAGGGCTGTCTATGGAAGAGGAATCAGATTTGTTCTGGCTGGCCCCAGGGGGCAAGATTAGGAGGTGAGTTGTTGAGACTGATTTCGGCTCTAAGGAAGAAAAGGCAGAAAGCTCCTAATAATTACAAGTAGCCAAAGAAGAAAAGCTCTGTCTCAGAAGATGGCTTCCCTTGTCCTAAAGATCTTCAACAGAGGGCCAGACAACCCCTTGTCCAGAAAGTGGTAGAGGAGATTATTGTCAAGTCAGTAGTCCAATTAAATGACCTCTTGGGGTCTCTTCCAACTCTCAAGTTTATTAATCTACTATGTGCTAGTTAGTGGAGATACAAAAACAAAAGGGAGATATTCCCTGCCCTCAAGAAGGCTTCCATTCTTCTAGGAGAAAACTATATGTTCATAGATAAGTAAATACAGGACAAATTTAAAACTTCATGGTGATGTAAAAGGCATCAATATTTGGGGAAATCAGTAAAGAAAAGACTCTAGAAGGGAATAGCACTTGAGCTGAGATCCTTGAATGGAGCTATGGGTTCTGAGAGACAGAGAAGAGAAAGGTAAGCGTTCCAGGCCTTAAGTACCAGGAA
>JAQQSZ010010903.1:0-12389 GCA_028646595.1 Phalanger gymnotis
ATTGGATAAAAGGGGATAGGTTAGGAAGGAGCAAAATACAGTTAGTCTTTCACAACATGAGTATTGTGGAAAGGTTTTACATAATGATACGCATGTGGCTCGTGTTGAATTGCTTGCCTTCTCAGGGAGGGTGGGTGGGGAGGGAAGAGGGGAGAGAATTTGGAACTCAAAGTTTTAAAAACAGTTGTTCAAAAACAAAAAATAAAAGTTTTTGCATGCAACTAGGAAATAAGATACACAGGCAACGGGGCGTAGAAATTTATCTTGCCCTACAAGAAAGGAAGGGAAAGGGGGATGAGAGTGGAGTGGGGTGACAGAAGGGAGGGCTGACTGGGAAATGGGGCAACCAGAATATATGCCATCTTGGAGTGGGGGGGAGGGTAGAAATGGGGAGAAAATTCGTAATTCAAACTCTTGTGCAAATCAATGCTGAAAACTAAATATATTAAATAAATAAATAAATTTTTTAAAAAATAGGAAAGATAAAGAAAAAAAATTCAGCAAAACCAATCAATACTTCAAAAATATCTGATGTTACAAGAATGTCTTCATTCTCATGGATCCCACACCTTTGTGAAGGAAGAATGTTCTCATATTTCTTCTTCAAGGCTAAATTATTTTTGTTGTTGTTGTAATTTTGCAACATTCATTTTGTATGCTTTTGTCTTTGTTCTTTCTCTTTACAATTGTTATTGTTTATATTGTTTTCTTGGGGAAAATCTTTTCTATGATGGTTGATAATCTGTAATTCTTCTTTTAAAATCTGTTTACACACACACACACACACACATCCCTTTCCTATTGCAATAGAGCCATTAAACATGAACTTCTTCAAGTCCTTTCTTGTAAGAGAAGTAATTTGATATAGGTTATAAACATGCAATCATGTAAAAACATTTCCATATTAGAAACTTCTGTGAAAGAAGAAACAGACCAAAAGAAAAAAAATCCTGAAAAAAATAAAGTGAAAATAGGATGCTTTGATCTGTATTCAGACTCCATCATTTTTTTCTTTGGATATGAATAGCATTTTTCCTCATGAGTCCTTTGGAATTATCTTGGATCATTGCTGAGAAGAGTTGTCATTCCCATTTAATCATTGCTGTTACTATGTACAATGAATGTTCTGATTCTTCTCATTTCACTTTGCATCAGTTCATGCAAGCCTTTCCAGGTTTTTCTGAAATCTGCCTGCTTCTCATTTCTTACAGCATAATAGTAATTACATTCACATACCACAGTTTCTTCAGTTATTCCCCAATTAATGGTTATCCCCTCAATTTCCAATTCTTTATCACCACTAAAAGAGCTGCTATAAATATTTTTGTACATCTAGGTCCTTTCCCCTTCCCCCCTTCCCCCGCCACCTCACCCCTTTTAAAAATCTCTTTGGGATACAGACCTCATAGTGGGTATTGCAGGGTCAAAGGGTATGCACAGTTTTATAGCCCTTTGAGCATAGTTCCAAATTGCTTTCCAGAATGGTTGGATCAGTTCACAACTCCACCAACAGTACATTAGTGTCCCAATTTTCCCATATCCCCTCCACCATTTGTCATTTTCCTTTTCTGTCAAATTAGCCAATCTCATAGGTATGAGGTGATACCTCAGAGTTGCTTTAATTTGCATTTCTCTGATCAATAGTGATTTAGAGCATTTTTTCATAGGACTATAGATAGCTTTGGTTTCTTTGTCTGAAAACTGCCTGTTTTCAGATCCTTTAACCATTTGGCAATTGGGAAATGACTTGAATTTTATACATTGTTAACAAAACAATATACAATGATTAAGAAATACATAAATACTACAGTAAATAGTGGTGGCCTCTGAGGCCTTCTGCCGCTGCTTAATTGGGCAGGCTACAACTTCAGGCCTTTGGGCTAGAAGGCATAAGGTGGTGGGGGGAGGGGATGGATCACCCCTCTTAGGTCCACAGGTCCTACTGCAACAGAAGATGTAAAATAAATATGGTACTTTACTTTGAAAAAGAAGGTTGCTTGTGGAAGCGGGCATCAGATGGGTTTTAGCTTTTAAGTTATGCTGAAGTGGGGAAATGATGTAGTTTTCTTCATTCTTGTTGTTTCTTGCAGAAGAAATTCATATAAGTATACTGGAAATTTGAATTATGCTCAAATCATTCCCTAATTTATCAGTCTCACTGGAGCAAATTCACATTTTCAAAACAAATGTTATAGTAGAACTGGCCATACTCTATATTTCCATTTCTTCAATACTCTAACTCCTTAACCCTTCATAGTCTGGATTCATATTAACAGATTTACAAAAACTGTTCTATCCAAGAGAAAGAAGGAGCACATCTTACTCCTTTATCCCCAAATCTACTGACTTTTTTTCCTTTCCTCAATCTCTTTAATACCTTGTCACACTTCATATTGTTGGCCTTAATGCCATCAATTCCTCCTTTGATTGATGTTGTATTTCTTTAACTTCAGTGAAATAGCATTTTTGTGTTTCTCCTCCCTCTGTTTCTTCTTTGAATTCTTTGCTTGTCCCTCGTCATCTTCCCCCATCCCAACCTCTACCTTAAACCTGGATGTCCACTAAAGTTCTGTCTTTGGTCCTTTTCCCTTCTCTTTCTGTTGTCCTGTGGGCTCTTGTTTGTGTCCTTGAGTTTAATTGTCACCTTTATGCATATGACTCCCAAATCTATCTCCATTCCCAATCTTTCTTCAGAGCTCCAGTCCTAACTATCTGGGAGATCTCCACCTAGAGGTTCTACTGGCACCTCAAACTCGACATGTCCAAACTCCTTATCTTCATCTTCTCTAATCTGCGACTCACCCTAACTTTTCCATTTCTTTTCATGGTGCCAACATCCTCCTAGTTATCCAGGATCAAAACACTGGAGTCATCTTTAACGCTGTGCTTTCCCTTAGCAACCATGACCCCTCCCCCTGCAACATGCAGCCTTAGCTCAGTGGACAAGGTTTGTTGACTCGATTTTCACCATTATTCTAAGTTTCTTCCCCCCAGACCCCCTCCACTCTTATCACAACCACCTTAATTCAATCCCTATCTTGCTTGCTTAGACTGTTTTAATAATTAAATAACTGGCCTCCTTATCTCCAGTTTCTGCTCTTATGTTGAAACTTGAAGATGCATCCTTAATCACCACTATTATCACATCACTCCTCTCAATCAGTAAATCATCAAGTATTTATTACGTGTGTAATTTATGTGCCAAGGACTGTGCTAAGATACATATAATAAGATGAACCGATCCCTACTCTCAGGACCATATATCCTATTGGAAGAAAACAACAAGAACATTATATGTAAGTATATAAAGAGTAAATATAAACACAAAACAAATACAAGGTAGTCAAATATATAGTAATTTGAGAGGAATGGCACCAGCAATTGAGGAATTGGAAAGGCTTCATGTCAAAAGTGATGCTTGATCTATGTTTTGAAGGAAAAAAGCAATTTTATGCAATGAGGAAAAAATGTGTTATTTCTGGCATGTGGGAGAGTCAGGATGAAGCCATGGACATGTGAGAAGGAGTTGATGAAAAGTCATTTTGGCTGAAGTGCAGAGTGTGGTAGGGTGAGTAATATAATAATGAAGCTGAAAATACAGGTAGGGGCCAGGTTGTGAAGAGCATTAAAAGCCAGATTAGAGAGTTTATATTTTATGCTAGAGGCAAAAAAGGAGTCATTGGAATGTATTGTTTAAGACAGTGACATTGTTAGGGTTACACTGATCGCTATAGTAACTTGGTGGAGGACGGATTGGAATGATGAGACACTTGAGGTAGAGAAGCCAAAGCTGCTAGTCTAGTCAAGATGTAATGAGGGCCTAAGCTAAGATGGTGGCTGTTCTGTTTGGGATAGGCTGAGTTTGAGGTGTCCCTGGGATACTAATTTGAAATATTCAGCATACAGTTGGTAATAGGAGATTGAAGCTCTGGGGAGAGACTGGGGATGGACATATGACTGAGAGTCATCTGCATAGAGATGAAAATTAAATTCATGGGAGCTGATGAGGTTCTCAAGAGATCTTTAGTGCTACTGAATAAAATATAAACTCCTGATTCTTTTTATTCAAGTTTTTGTTTGTGTTTCCAGCCTTATCATAAACTACCTCCTTGACTTTATCCATGTTCTCTGACTAGACCGTAGTCTATTTATTACCCATTGTCATCTTACCCCTCTCCCTGTCTGTGTATTTTTGCTCTCACTGTCCTCCATGCTTTGAAAAGACTTCATACCCCTTTATTTCTACTATCTGAAGTCACTCCTCTCCTTCAAGGCTGAGCTCAAATGTCACCTTCTTTGTGAAACTTCTGATTACTTGTTGCTGAAAATGGTCTCTTTCACCAAAAATTTCTCACAGTCTCTTTTGCCTAGACTTCTCCCTCGTACTTGTCACATTCTTCTTTATATCACAAGTAGTTTATTAAAAAAAATAAGTAAATACGTCATTCCCCATAGTTAGACTGTAAGTCCCTTTAGATCAAGGTTTGGGTCAGATAGATTGCTGAATCCTCAGCACCTGGTACAAGGCCTCAAACATAACCAAGCCTGAAATGGTGGAAAGGGTACGGGACTTAGTAACAAAAGCCATGAGTCCGGATCCCGGCTCTACTACCGTGTGGCCTGTGCCGCTTTGGACAAGGCAATTAATTTCTTGAGCCTTGGTTTTCTTATCCATAAAATGAATTTATCAACTAGACGGATGATTTCTTTTCTTTTTTTGCGAGACAATCAGGGTTGAGAAACTCACCTAGGATCGTACTGCTAGTCTGTTCAAGTGTCTGAGGCCCTTTGAACTTAGGTCCTCCTGACTCCAGAGCTAGTGCTCTAACCACTGTACCACCTAGTTGCCCTTAGATGAAAGATTTCTAATGCCCTTCTGGCTCTGAAATCTTTGATATGACTTTTTTGATGAGCACTAAGGTAGGAATAGAACTAGGCTTTGAGAACTTAGCCTTTGGCTAACTGTTTTTTTCTTGTAGTAGATAGGTATGGGGGCAGGGGCAGAACCAACCTTTTTCATTGTCTGAAATGAACAATTTGATTGATTTTGGCTTCCAAAAGTGCAATATTAATTTGATTGATCTACTGAGCTAGGAAGTTCACTGCCTAATTCATTCTCCAAATTCATCTATAGATTTTAAGAAATCATCGGGTTCTCAACAGCACTTAAATTTCTTTAGTCTATTTTCCCCTCTAGTCTCTTCTGATCACAATGCACCTTTCTCATTATTACAGACATACCCAACAAAGAATTGCCCAAGTAAGAATTACCAAATGAGAATTTTTTTTTAATAAAAAATAGCTGTGTGCTCACATTATGCATTCTATCTCATAACGATTCTAGGAGACAGTCGGGCATAAATGTGGACCTGATGTTTTTGGATCTAGCCAACAGTTGAGACTTACACCTTGCTTTGCCTATCCCTTTGGTTGTCCCCGAGCCTGTGAACCTGCTCTTCTTCAGTACCATGGAGATACGAGGGGTTCAGATCATGGCCAGAGAAAGCAAAGGGGAAAACAGCTAATAGGAAGTTTGGAAGGGCTCGCAGAAAGTTGCCATTCATCAAAAGGGTTGGTAGTGAAAGATTATGCTATGTAGTCTCAGCTTCCAGTGCCTGAATTAGGAGATGCAGATTCCATGAACTTTGATGGTACCGTAGCACATTTATTTTGGCTAGTTTTTTGAGGGAGGATCTCATTCTTAACTTTCCACATGGCATAATGAATGTCAATCCCAGTTACTTCCAGAGGTCCTGCCTGCTTAGTCCATAGAGTGCTTTATGGAGACCCAGTTATCGGGATAATAATTAGGTAAATCAATAATCCAATAATTAGATGTAGGTCCCAAACATTAAACACAAAGAATTTCTTATACTACATCAGTGCACAGCAAAGGAATTGGAAGCAGTATTATTGAAGCTAAGTATTAACATGGTAATGTTCTCTTTCATCACATCTTAACTTCAATCAATGGTTTCCCTGAAGGTCCCATTATAAGAACATTTTATAGAGCAGAATGCAAGCTCTAGTTTTCATTTTCAGTTTTGTATCTCCAACAACTAGCATAGTTGCTGGCTCATAGTAGGCACTTAATAAATGTTTGCAGAATTGAATGGATATCCAGATCTTCACTAAGCCCTTTGAGATGAAGTAACAAGTATTAATAAAGAGTAGTAAAGCAGAGGCAGGAGGACCTGGTGGAAGGAGTTCTGGAAATAAAGATAGCAGCACGGATTTCTTCCTTTTACTCAACATTCTTACCTGTAGAATGGGAGTAGTAAGGACTGTGTCTGTATAATTCGCTGGTGTCGTGTGAAGATTCCGAACCAAGCACTAGATATTATTTAAGGTCCTGAAACAAAGGTGATAAATCTAAGATATTTAAAATAAATGCTGGTAGAACTTCTCATTGCAAACATACCTGACAAAAGGCTATGCATTTAAAAACAGTTTCATGATTCCAAGTGCTAAATGCTTACATTATACTTTTTCTCTGATAATGGTTATTATACTGTAAATATTTGATTAACTCTTTGTTAAGCAAGAGCATGGCATGGAGGCAAGAGACTGGCAGTCAGTCGTAATGACCTGGGTGTCAGTCCTGCCCCAGATATTGAGCCCCTGGGTGACCATGGGGAAGTCCCATTATTTCTTTGAATTTCATTGAAATTCATAACATTTATCTTAGATATGGACTGGTTCGGATCTAGACTCCATTTTTCATTACGCTTCTTTTTCTAGGTGGGTCATGTGTTAAGTATTATTGAAACAAAGTAAGCAGCAATGATTCATTTCTTCAAAACTAAGCTAATGCATAATCGGTCATCACCTGTTAGAGGCAGAGCTCAATGGGCAACCAGAGAAAATCTGGTCAAGTGGAGGCAATTTCCCTGGATATGCCTTCACAATGGAGTGTAATGGTCCAACCTAGTCTCTCCAGACTGAATATCAAGGCTGTTACTGGCTAGTTCTATTATCGTATGCCATATGACTGTCTGGGTTCAGACTGCAAAGTGGTTTGAGCTAAATTTCATTATACATTATCTGGCGTATCACTTTACACTGTGAACTGGTCCCAATAATTTCCAGTGCTCAGTTCCTCCTCTTCACAATACACCAAAGAATTAGCCAGGCAGTCATCATTGCTCACATTTTATAGGTAGGAACGTTGAGTCAAAGGAAGTTTAAATCATTTGTTAAATTTATCACCAAGTCATGAAACATTCTCATCTTCAAGGGGATCTAGATGCTCCTACCCTGAAGTGGCTAAAACCATGAGCTATTTAGAAAAATAAAGTTTGGGCAGCTTAATTCTTTGCACTAGCTTCAGTCATATGTATATGTTCTTTTAAGTTCCCTAGAGATAGAAAAACTCACTTCTCCCTTATATTTTAAATAGTGAAGAGTAAACAGTTGTTTGCATGTGCAGTTTAAAGGCACTCAATACCTCCTTTGCATTGAAGGCCCCAAGTCACACATAATTGAACTTCTGCTCATTTCCATTCTCCTGAAATTAGTGTCTCTAAGTTCACCAAAGACTTCTAAAAACACTGACCTATTTTCAGTCCCTACCCTCCTTGCCTTCTCTGAGGATTTTGAGAGTTGATCATCTTACCACCGGTTACTTTCTCCTTTCCTGACTTCAGAGACACCACAATCTCCTTGTTCTTTCTCTGCCTCCTTATCCAGTTCTGCTCTGTGTCCTCTGGCCTCACCCTTTACTTGACTTCTTAACAAGGTGTTTCTCAAAAGGTCTGTTCTTGCCCTTCCTCTTTTCCATATCTGCAGCATGTCCTTGGCAATCTTATTCACTCCCATGGCTACAACTATCAGGTTTATGTAATGACTCCTAAATCTATATCTCTTGCTCTGACCTCTTTTCTGAACTTCAGATCTGGAAGTCCCACCAGCACCTCAAATTCCACATGTCCCAAACCGAGCTTATTATCTTTTCCCTTACACCTTCTCCTCTAACCTGCCTTCTGTCTGTCACACCACCATTTACCCAGTATCTCATGGTTACAGCCTTAGGGATTCTTTGACTTTTTCTTTTTCTTTATCTCTCATACCCAATATATTACTAAATCCTGTCAATCCAAAGTCTGCACTATTTCTTGAATTGGTCCCAAGATATTTCCTCTGCCATCACTTTTGTATAGACTTTCATTGTCAACTCCCTGGATTTTTACAATAGCTTCATTTACTTTTTTTATTGATTTTAATTTTTTTTTACAAAACGTTTATTTCCCAATGTATTCCTCTGGCTTCCTCCTCCCAGAGTGCCTTCCCTTGTAAAAAAGAATAAAAAAGAAAAAAAAGTTTAACAAAACCATTTTAAAAAACAGTTTAATGAAACAATGAACACATCAAAAAAGTTTGATATCATATTCAATGTTTTATCCTGATAGTCTCCTGCATCTTACAGTAATACTCTCTTGCCAATTCATACCTTTACTCTGTCCCTCTCCACAATTCATCCTTCATGTCAATGACAGAATTAGCTTCCTCCTACATAGATCTGGACTTCTCTACTCAGAAATCTAGTGACTCCCTCCTATTCAACAGATTATACTCAGATTTCTTTGGAATTTAAGACCTTCCACAATCTGACACCATCTTACCTTTATAGCCTTATCCAATCTACTTTCCTTCGTGTATTTTATTTTAAAAATTTTCTAAAAATTAGATTTTCCTTTGTTTTGAAAGATCAGCCCTTGTTCCCTCCCATCTCCTTCCCCCCATCCCCTGAGAAACCAAGAAAAACAAAATTCCTGTTACAAACATAATTTTTCATTGGCCATATCTAAAAAGATATATGTCTCAATCTGAGGAAGTGTTTAGCATGTTTTATCATTAGTCCTCTTGAATCCTGGTTGCTCATTACGATAATAAGAGTTCAGCACAATAGTATTCCATCACATTTGTGTACTATAACTTGCTCATCCATTCCTCAATGTATTGGCACTCCCTCAGATTCCTATTCTTTCCCAACTCAAAAAGAGCTATATTTTTATACATGCTTAGAATTTGTTTTGTGTAGGTGAATCTCTCTCTTAATCTGTTGTTTTCAGTCATTTTTCATTTGTGTTGGACTCTTCATGACCCCATTTGGAGTTTTCTTGGCAAAAATATGAGTCAAACAGGGTTAAGTGACTTGCCCAGGGTCACACAGCTATTAAGAGTCTGAGGTCAGATTTGAACTCAAGAAGATGAGTCTTCCTAATTCAAAGCCCAGTGTTCTATCCACTGTACCACCTCACTGCCCATTTCTACCATCCCCCTAAACTCATCACCCCTCTTTTCCTCTTTTCCTCCTATTTCCCTGTTGAGTGAAATGTCTTTCTGCCTAGCTCTGTGTGTGTGTGTGTGTGTGTGTGTGTGTTCTTTCTTCTTCTGATCAGTTCAGATGACAGTGATGTTAAAGTGTCAGACATTTCCTCTCACCCCCTCCTCCTGATTTCTATTGATGTCTGCTTGTGCACCCTGATTATGTGAGATAATTCTCCCTAAACTTCCTTTCCTTTCCCTGTCCTGTGTACTCTCTTCCCTTCTCTTTCCATTCTCTTGAGATCAAGACATAATAGAACCACTCCCGGGACTTGTCTAATCAGACTCCTCCTATGATCCAGGGTGCCCCTAGGATTCAGAGGGCACACGTATCACCATTGCTCCATATTTGAATGTAGGTAGTTTATCCTTATTTAGTCCTATCGAAGAGTAATATTCCATTACATTCAAGTACCATAATTTATTTAGCTGTTCCCCCAATCAAAGAATGTCTATTTCCAGTTTTTTGCTACCATAAAAAAGTACCACTATAAATATTTTGTTGCATATGGAACCTTTCTTTTCTTTCCTTTTTAAAAAGTCAATTACCTTTTTAGGGGTATTTCTTTAGCAGTGATAGTGAGGTGCCAGGGGGTGGTGGTGAATGTCAACAGGAAGGTTAATTAGGAGGTGAAGGAATAGGAAGATCCCAAAGTCAGGCAACTTTTTCTTATAATTAGGGGTTTCCAGATGTGTCATAAAAATATAGGCTCATCCAGTATTTTAATAGTGCCTGCCATAGGTTTCTCTTGTGTTATGTTGCCAATGGGTGCTATTAGAACACAATCTCTTTCCTCTCTCTACTTAGAAAATATTCCTCTCTTGCCCAGAGAGAATCTGGCTCATATTAGATGAACAGAACTCTGGCAGCCCTCCCTGTCAGAGTGACTTGACCAAGGTCACCTGGCTGATCAATGCCAGAGCCTGGCTTCAAGCCCAGAACTCTTTGACTTCCAGGCCCCTATTTTAACAATTATATCCTGACACACCTTGTTAATTTCACCCCCTCTTATCCACAAATCTTCAGGCTCCCTAAGCTATAGGATAAAATTAATTTCTATATTATCTGGATCCATAGCTGCTAATGCCATCTCAAATTTGCTGTGCATACCATTTCCTCTAAAATACCTTTACAACTATTGCCTTTATCATTATAACCAGAAGATACACTACTGTAGAGACTGCCATGCTCCCTAGAGTTCTCCTTCCTCTCTCTCTTTCACTTTGTTCTTTAAAAACTCTCTTTGAATACTGACATATATATGTATGTGTATACATGCATGTATTTGTAAGTACAATATTGCACTTGTACAATATCATGCAGCTTTATTGGGGTGCCCAGGGAAACACTATTTTTTTTTTACATCTTGGGCCAGTGATGTTTGGGTGACATGTAGGAGGTGCTGGTAGCACCAACCAAGTGACCTGACAACCAGGATATGAAAAAAGCCTTAGAGATTATCTAATTCAACATCATTTTACAAATGAGGAAAATGAGGCCCAGAGCAGTGAACTCCCTTCCAAAATCACACAGTGATTCTGTAGTAGAACCAGGACTTGAACTCAGGTCCTTTGACTCCAAATGCAGGGCTCTCCCTACTCCATGAGAGCAGCCTCTCATGGAGCAGACAACGCATTCCTGGACCTTCGCAGTTTCTGACTTTCCAAGGAGTGCAGAAGGAGAGCAATCGGGAGGGGCTGTTCAAGTGAGAAGGAAAAACCGCTCATCTGCACTCTTCTTTACATACATATGCACACACTGTGCACGCATGTGCACACACAGTGACTGTGGGGCCGGGCCATGTTCAGGTGAATGGTGTCTTTATAAAGAGTGGCATAAAACCTAGTTACACTCTTGTTGGTTCAAGAACTCTTGTCCTGTCGTTTGTATCTTTTTTCACCTAGGAATTTATGGTAAGAGGTACTCTGTAGACTTTCTCAAAATGATGATACATCAGTCATGACCTCTTTTGTGCCTGTTTGGTCTAGGAAGATGGGGAGACCCACATGAACTTCGAAGGACTGCTTTGGGTTAAAGATTGTTGATCTAAATCGAGAGATTACTCATACTTTTCCCAAGACTATCACCATGGAAATCTTCACATTCCATTAATACGGTCCTGAGAGGAAGACTTTGGCAGTCAGGATTTGTTGTTGTAAGCAATAGTTTATGCTACTAGAATAATGGACCCTTAGCAAAGGACTCGGTGTGTCTTACTATGATCTAGAACACATATTTAAGAAGAGATTTGTCAAACCGATTGAAATCATTCTAACGTTAAATTTGAGGAAAATGGAGAGAAAGGTCCATATAAATTATAAAACTGGTTTTCATGGGAAATTACAGGCATGACATAGAAAAGAGAATCAAAATGTTGAGTCCAAGGTTCTTTTCTTCCCACAAAAAAATTATCATATAAATTTCTTTTTTTCTTCCCTTTCCCTTTCCCTTTCCTCCTCCCCAGAGAAGATTAATTATTTAATCACAAATAGGTATAAATATGTAAAATTGTTCTATACATACTTCTTTTTATCAGTTCTTTCTCTGGATGCAGATAGTATATGTCCTCTATAGTTAATTTAGGTATTTATAATGGTCAAAATAAATTATTCCCTCAAAGTCATCTTTAAAGTGATATTGCTGTTTCTATATACAATGTTCTCTTGGTTCTGCTCTTTTTGCTCTTCATTATTTCATGCACGTCTTTCCATGTTTTTCTAAAGTCACCAAGCCCATCATTTCTTAAAGCACAGTGGTATTCCATCACAATCTTAGGCCACAACTTGTTCAGCCATTCTCCAGTTGATGGACATCCCTGCAATTTTCAGCTCTTTGCCACCACAAAGAGAGTTGCTACAAACATTTTAGAATATGTAATCCCCTCTAATTATCTTTAGAAATAGACCTAGTAGTAGGGGGGCAGAGCCAAGATGGCGACTGGAAAGCAGTAACTGGAGTGAGCTCCCCACCAAGTCCCTCCAAAAACCTATAAAAAAATGGCTCTGAACCAATTCTAGAACTGCAGAACCCACAAAGTAGCAGAGGGAAGCAGGGCTCCAGC
>JAQQSZ010010904.1:0-12389 GCA_028646595.1 Phalanger gymnotis
TGAGAAAATCTGTAATTCAAACGCATGTGAAAATCAATGCTGAAAACTAAACATATTAAAAATAAATTAAAATAAAAAAATATTAGATCAAAAAAAAGACTTATGCATAGGCAAACAATTTATAAACAAACAAGAGATAGAAAGCAAAGTTAGGTGTAAAATGGATAATTTTGATCACATTAAATTTAAAAGGGTTTGTAAAAATAAGACAAATATAGCCAAGATCATAAGGAAAGCAAAAAATTTGGGGGAGATTTTATAGACAGTTTATCAGATACCTGTGTCATATTAAAAATATATAAAGAACTTTGTCAGATCTTTAAGAATACAAGTCATTTCCCAATTGATAAATGGTCAAAGGATATGAACAGGCAGCTTTCCAATGAAGAAATCAAAATAATTTATAGTCATATGAAGAAATGTTCTAAATCATTATTGATTAGACAAATGCAAATTAAAATAGCCTTGAGATATCATTTCATACCTACCAGATTGGCTAAAAATTGACGGGGTAACAACAAATGTGGAAAAATTGGGACACTAATTCATCGTTTGTGGAATTGTGAACTGATCCAACCATTTCGGAGAGCAATCCAGAATTGTGCCCCAAAAGTTATTAAACTACCTATACCCTTTGATCCAGCAATACCACTACTAGGCATATTTCCAAAGATGATCAGAAAAAAAGGAAAAGAACCTATATGCTCTAAAATGTTTACGCCTCTCTCTTTGTGGTGGCAAAGAACTAGAAATTGCAGGGATGCCCATCAAGTGCGGAATGGATGAACACATTGTGGTATATGATTGTGATGGAATACTATTGTGCTATATGAAATGATGAACTCAAAGATCTTAGAAAAAATATGGAAAGACTCACATGAAATAATGAAGAGTAAGATGAGCAGAACCAAGAGAACATTGTATACAGTAACAGCAATATTGTTTTAAGAATGACTTTGAGTGAATAAATTATTTTGACTATTATAAATATCCAAATTAACTACAGATATATGAAGGGAGATGTTATCTACATCCAGAGAAAGAACTGATAAGTAGAAGTATACATAGAACAATTTTACATATATAGATATATACCTATTTGTGTCTAATGGCAACCATCTCTAAGACAGGGAAGGAGGGTAGGGAAGAAAAAAAGGAGGAAAAACAGAAATGTATATGATAATTTTGTTGTCTATTTGAAAGGAATAGCAAGTTGTGCATAGTAGATTTGCCAGTTCATGTGCAATCATCTTCTTTTTTTTATTGTACTATATTGTGATAATGCTTGGGGGTTTTCCCATAAATTAAAAAGAAAATAATTGTTTCTGAAAAAGGAAGTACCTTGTCCTTTCTGGGATTTAGTTTTTTCATCTGTAAAATGAAGGAGTTGGAATAAATGACTTCTAAGATATCTTCAATATATAAATCTATTATCCTTTGATCAGATGATCTCTGAATTCCCTTCCAACTATTAATCTTTCGATCTGTAATTTAACAGTTTCAGGGAAGGATTAGGAAAAATCTATAGGAAGAGGTGACTTCTGGAAGCTAGCTAGGTGGTATCTCAAAGAAAAGCTGATAGATAGATAGATAGATAGATAGATAGATAGATAGATAGATAGATAGATAGCTATGAAGTCAATAGAAAAAGTAAGCTGGAGCTACCATTCTGTAGCTGCTTGAGTTGATGAGAACCAGTAAATGGAACCAAATCTCTGTGATGCACAGATTAAGGACACCATAGTTAAAGGAAATCCATAGATAATCCTTGCACATTGCATGCAATTTCTAAATAAATGCTTGTTGAATTGAATAATTCAACTCCTTGCACAAAGTTGCAGGGGAGATGCATGGGAGGGGGAAGGGAGGAGAAAGACATCCAGTCAGGACTCTGGGGTAAACTAGAGCCCTCCAAGGCACCTCCCCTTTTCTTTCACTGGCCATTTTCATTCATTTCCTTTACTCAAGGGTGAATTGTCCAAATGCTTTACTCTGTTCCTCCTCTTTCACTATCTTTTGCTTTTCTCTACATTCATATTACCTCCAAAGGAAGCCATAGCCTAGGCAAAACATCCTCTCCACAACTGTCAAGGCATAGTCCCATGATATCAAGACCACTGTAGTTTATTTTCCCCCTAGAGGAAAAAAAAAAAAGAGGATTTCCCATCCTTCCCCATCTCATCTTCCTACTCTTCTCTGCACATCTGTTTTAGCCCTGATAATCCTGTTATGGGAAGGTAGCCTTTCTGGTGACTGACTAGCTCTCTTCTAGAGATTCTCCCTCTTGCTATGGACACAGTAATTAAATCAATCCAACCACTGCCTTGGGAAAAAAAACAAAAAACAAAAACAAAAATAGGTTAAGTAGCTAACTAGTTACCCTATGGATCAATTTGCCAAAAACAAAAGTTCTTCTGATAGCAACCATGTCCCTGTATGTGTTGTCTCCTCCTGTTTCTAATAGGTAAGCTCCTTAAAGGAAGGGACTGCCTTTTTAAAAGTTGTATCCCCAGACATTAGCACAGTCCCTGGCACACAGTAAGTGCTTAATAAATGCTTTTCATTTCTACATTCCATTTGTTGATCAGTCATTTTTCAGTTGATCTGACACATTGTGACCCCATTTAAGGTTTTCTTGGCAAAGATACTAAAAGGTTTGCCATTTCCTTCTCCAATTCATTTTACAGATGAGGAAACTGAGGCAAACAAGGCTGAGTGACTTGCCCAGGGTCACACATCTTGTAAGTATCTGAGGCTGGATTTTAACTCAGAAAGATAAGAATTCCTGACCCAGCTTACCCCAATACAAATATTTGAATGATGGGACTCTGTTCCTAAGAGACAGAGCAGTACAATAGAAAGGTACTGGATTTGGCGTCAGAGAGTGTAATGAGCTTGACCAAGGAGGCAGCAATGAGAAAAGGAAGGAAGCAGTGGATAGATAAGGGAAATGTTGCAAAGGAAGAATCAACAAAACTTTGTTTCTGATTTGAAATGGACGGGGAGGACAAAGGAGTGTGATAATTCAAAAATGACTCTAAGACTCTGAGTCTGAATGACTGAGAGAATGATGGTAGCCTTAATCCACACAGAGAAATGAGGAAAGAGGTACAGTTCAGGGTGGACAGCAGCAAGGGGAAGAGAATGAGTTCTGTTTTAGCCATTTTGAGTTTGAGGTAAATGGTCAGGACCTTAGGCAGAATTGTCCATAAGGTATTTGGAAAGTGGGCTGAACTCTTCAGGGAGAGCCAGGGAAACAGATTTAGGAGTCATATGTACAAAGAGTCATGAGGAAATGGATGAGATACAGAAAAGAAGGGATGAGATACAGAAAAGAAGGGACTAATCCTTGAAGATGTTCACATTTAGGGGGTAGAAGGAAGAAAAGGGGCCTGACAGACTGATGAAAGAGGTGGGAATAGAACCAGGATATTGGCATGCCATTGAGGAGGAGGGGGGAATAAAATTTTAAGAAAAAGAGTGTTGTCAACAACGTCAAATGCTCTGTGAAGGTGTGTTGCTTTTTTTCCCAAGCCCCTTGAGGACCTAATGTCTCCACTAGTAGTCTCCATTAGAAAGTTCAAGAGGAATGAAGACTGAGAATAGATCATTGGGTTTGTCAGCTGGATCATTTGTGAACTTTGAGATCTAGGATTCAATCTTAATGTATAAATGAAATCGATTCCATATAGAACTCACAAAAGTAAGCTCATGTTAAAGAGATATTTTAAGGGAGAGAAGGTTCAAAGCCATTTCTTTTCCTTCAGAAGTATGTGAAAACTAAACAGCGAGAGAGAGAGAGAGAGAGAGAGAGAGAGAGAGAGAGAGAGAGAGAGAACCATCAAATAATTCTTAGAAGAACTGATTCAATATTTAGTTACCTTGAATCTTTTGACTACTTTTATGGCATTTTACATGTCTAGTGAGCACATATTACTGAACAAAATATTTGGATAGACTAGTGGCCTTTTCCAACCCAAAAGCAAAGAAAAATAAAAATTTTAAAAGAAAAAACTCAATCCCCAAGTTGACTGATGAGGGAAGGTAAGAACACCATTCATGAAGGGGGGAAATGCCATTTTTTCTTCAGATTTCTGTTTATTGACTTTTCCCGGGCAAACCCTGCCTTCTGAGGAAAGGAAGAAAATTGAAAGCTAAATTAACATGCATGATGTTTGTGGTCACTAAAAAGGGCTGAATGTTCAAGGCACGCCCTCTAGAAGCTGGTTAGCTCTTCTCAAGCATGAAGCCCACAATTTAGATCCCTTCCATCATATTGATGTTGGTACTGATTAGAGCATAAGTTCCCAGATAATGCCTTCAAACACTTAGTTGAGAATTAAAGAAATTAGGAGATTCTTCCACATTTGTATAGGCTTCTTTTTTCTACAAAAATGCAGCTTTTTAATAACAGTGTAAATTAGTTAACAATAAGCTATAAAAGATAAAGAAGCATAGAAGTAACCATTAAGAACAAAATTTAGTCATAATCATTAAATTTTGGAAAATATATTAGGGTTCATGTGTTCCAACTCCATTATTTTACCTTCTACATAGAGTGCTAGAAGAGGCATTTAATAAGTGGTTATTATGTGCCGCAGACTGTGCTAATTTGGGGGAATATAAAGAAAGGCAAAAATTAGTCTCTGCTTTCAAAGGGCTCACAGAAAATGGGGGAGATTACCTGTAAACAACTTTATACAAACAAGATATATACAGGAAAGATTGGGGATCACCTCAGAGGGAAGTCATTAGCATTAAAAGGGACTGAGAAAGGCTTCTTGTAGTGCCGCCAGCAGCTGTGGTGCCAAAATGGCCAGAGATGGCCGAAGGCCGCAGAGAGCGAAAAGAAAAACATGGGCCAAGAAGTAGGGTAAAGAACAGCTCCGTTTATTTAACTGGGGGACAGGGCTTATATACCTTTTAGGCAACCAGAATCAACAAATCCATGTGTGAGGCATTTGCATAATGCGTGACTTCCTTGTGCTTTTGTTCCCCTTTTGCCAGAAACAATATTGTGTTAATAGCCCACAGGTGGTATTTAGCATGCATGTGCCCTGGGGGTTTTGGAGAGAGCAGGTGTATACCAAGGAGGCTTAAAGAGCCTTCATCCTGAGCAGCATGTGTATGCTGAGGCAGGGGGATGGAGAGCCAAAGGGCCGAGTTATCAGCCCAAGGGCAAGAACAGGCCTCTGGCCTGTATCTTATCCCAGAATGGACTTTCTCAGAGCTGGCCTTCTACATTGTAGGAGGTAGAATTTTAGCAGGGACCTGAAGGAATCCACGGAAGTAAAGATGAGGAGGGAGAAAATTCCAGGCATGAGAGACAACCAGTAAAAATGCCCAGAGTCAGGAGCTTATGCCATTGAAATTTACCTTCCTTTGGAGAGGAGAAGGAGAAGGAGAGGTAAGTTACCCAACTAGCTGGGTACCCTTTCAGGCAGCTCTGTCTACTCCTAGGTTGTGTTTGTCCTTCATTTTCCAAGAGGACCATAACATCAGGGAAATGAAGACATGATTTGCAGTTGACTTTGATTTAAGTGGAAGATAGTAAAGTGTAAGAAGATAAGAACGATGGGAAGGAGCCCAGTCATAAAGGGCTTTAAAAGCTCAACAAAGGATTCTATATTTGATCCTAGACATAATAGAGAGCCCCTGGAGCATATTGAATGTAAAGTGGAAAGAGGAAAAGGAAGGCAGTGGTGATATGGTCAGTCCTATGCTTTAAGAAGAGCAATTTGACAGCTGATTAAAGGGTGAACTAGAAAGCTGGCCAGGAAGACCTGGGGTCCAAGTCTTATCTCTGACATACCATCTCTATAACCTGAGCAAATCATTTAACCTCTCACTGTTCTCTGCACTTCCCTAAGACAGGAAGTTGCAGAGAAAGTGCTGACCTCATTTGTAGATGGACTATTCTCTTTCTGTATTTCTCTGTATTGATGACATCTCTGGTCCAACCTCTACCCCTATAGAATGCTAGACCTGAAGTTGGGAAGAACCGGGTTCAAATCCTGCCTCTGAATTTTAGCTATGCAGTTATGGGTAAATCTCTTCATTGGGCCATAAGTTCCTTGAGGGCAGGGACTGGCTTTTGCCTTTCTCTGTATCCCTAGCACTTAGCGTAGTACATTAGTAGGTGCTTTAAAAATGCTAGTTGATTCACTGACAGCCAGCATCTCTGAACCTCCATGTCTTCATCTGTAAAATGGGGATGATAATACCTAAAGAGTTGTCATGGGGTTCAAATGATATCGTTTAAAGCACTTTGTATCATGTACGTTAACAACAGCAACAATAAAAATACAGCTGAGAAAAGTGAGCTCTAGAGAGGTTAAGCGATTTGCCTAGATTTTTGCCATACCTAAAGAAAAAGAAACATCTAGGTACTCGAATTGGTATTCATTTTTATTTTCCTTACCTTAGTACACTTTCTACCCTCTCAGAAAAACCTTTAACTTTCAGAGAATTCTGGCTCTGTCTACAAGTTACCTTTCTTATTCTAGAGAGGAATCAAAAGGTTTTCAGAAGAATTAATTAAGCTCTTTAATGCTCTGTCCAAGGACACAGCCTAAAGCATGGAGCTCATTCTCATCAGTCTTTGTTGCAATGTTTTGTTTCTTACTCTATCCGGTCAAATATTACAAATATTATTATCTCCACTTCATAGTTGAGGAAACTGAGACAAATAGAGGTTAAGTGACTTATCCAAGGTTGTACAGCCAGTAAGTATTTGTGGCTGGATTTGAACATAGGTCTTTTTGACTCCAGGCCCAGTTCTCTATCCACTGCACCACCAGCTGCCTCTAGTACCCAAAGGAAAATTGGACTTTTTGATTTCTTTCCTCTCTATTATATGAACAGAAAAAACTCAAGAAACATTGAGTCTCTGTGTTTCACATTTCCCCCACAACCTTCTTTCTCTTCTACTGACTATCTGGTTACTTGGGTGACTCAATGGCTGACATATCAATGACTTTCTAGACTAAATTTCCTACTCCTTTACAATAAATGTCATCAACATGATATGCAGCAGCATTTTGAAAGCTTATTTTCCCCGGGTACTTTTCTTGACAGGAACAAGTCTTTTCCCTTTCTGAACAATTAGTCAATAAATATTTGTTAAGTACTAGCTATGTGCTAAGCACTTGGGATAGAAAGAGAGGCATAAACATTACCTCTGCCTTCAAGGAGCTCACATTTGAATAGGGGAGACAACATGTAAACAATTATATAAATATAAGATATACAGAGTACAAATGGAAGGAGAGGTACTAACAGTTGGAAGATGGAGTAGGTGGGGGGGGGGAGGGGAGCGCCTAGGAAAAGCCATTTGGCAAAGGAAGATTTAAGGTGAATCTTAAAGGAAGCCAGGGGAGTGAATAGTTGGAGGTGAGACGGAAGATCATTCCAGGCATGGGAGATTACCAGTGAGTCAGTCAATTAACATTTACTAAGCATCTGCTTTGTACCAGGCCCTGTGCTAAGCCCCAGGGATACAAAAAAAAAAAAAAAAAGGCAAAAGACAGTCCTTGCCTTTGTGGAGTTCACAATCTAATGAGGGAGACAAGATGCAAACAACTACATACAAACAAGATATACAGGATGGATTGAGGTATAGGGAAGGCACTAGAATTAAGAGAAATCAGGAAAGGTTTCCTGTAGAAGGTGAGAGTTTATCTGGGACCTAAAGGAAGCCAGGGAAGCCAAGAGAGGAAGATGAGGAGGGAGAGAATTCTAAGCATGGGGGGCCGCCAGTGAAAATGCCTGGAGTTGAGAGATAGAATGTCTTGTTTGGGGAACAGCAAAGGGGTCAGTGTCACTAGGTCTGCAGAGTACATGAAGGGTCCTAAGATATAAGAAGGCTATCCAACCATTTTGGAAAGCAAACTGGAATTATGCCCAAAACTGCCTATACTCTTTGACCCAGCAATATCACTACTAGGTCTATTTCCAAAAATTATTAGGAGAAAAGGAAAAGAACCTATCTGTTCTAAAATATTTATAGCAGCTCTCTTTGTGGCAGCAAAGAACTAGAAATTGCAGGGATGCTCATCAGTTGGGGAATGGCTGAACAAGTTGTGGAACATGATTGTGCTGAAATCCTGCTACTTTATAAAAAATGATGAGCTCGATGATCGTAGATAGACTTGCATGAAATGATGAAGAGCAAAATGAGTAGAACCAAGAGAACATTGTATACAGTGACAGCAGTACTGTTTGAAGAACAAATTTGAGTAACTAGGTCATTTTATTTGTATTATAAAGTATACTCAAATTAACTATAAAGGACACATGAAGAAAGATGTTATCTGCAACCAGATCAAGGATTCTGGTCAGTTATCAAAGGACATGGTGGAGATTTGCTACATTATGATAGGATTTGGCTATAAAGAATGAACAGTTATTGTTGTAAACAATATTGGTGGGGAAAATGACTATGATGTAAAGACAAAAGCTGACAATAAAACATATTGAAAACATCATTTAAATTAATATGATGTGTCTGTACCTGTGCTCATATTTCTTTTTCCTCAGAGAGCAAATTTTAAAAGAAAAAAATTATTTTAAAAACTCGACTTTGATTAATACACTTATTAAGAACTAGGGTTCTACAAAAATCAGTGAATAAGCATTCATTTAGCACCTACTACTAGTACTCCAGCACTGGAAATTCAAATACAAGCAAAAAGAAAGTTAGTCTTTGCCCTCAAGGAGCTTACATCCCAATGGAGGAAGACTATACCTAAAAGGAAGCTGAAAGGGGAAGGGAAATCATGGAGGTATTCGGCCTGGGGTATGGTAGAGAAGCCCAAGTACAGCGGGGAAAGTGGGATCCACTACCCAGAACGGTGAAGTTGGATGACCTTTTATCCATTACTTTTAGTGGGGATTCCTTTCCTGCCTGGATTGGACTAAATGGCCCCTGGGGGTCCTTCTAACTCTCAAATTCTATGATAATAACCATCCTTATCTTTCTTGAGTTGTTCCCCTCCCCTTATTTCCACTCCTGTTTCTCTTTTTCACTGTCAATGTAATCCTTCTACGTACTTGTGACAGGGAATCAAAGTATTTTAAACCTGGAAGATAACTTCAAGGTCATTCACTAAAACCTTTTAATCTCTTGGCCCTTCTGTCTCTTATTTTATTAAGCATCTGCCTAATTAAATCTCCATACTTCTTCATATGTCTTCCTCCAAAAAACACAATCGTTCTGCCTATACTTATTTTAAAGGCCCTGTGTCTCATCCAAGGTCTTTGGCAGTGAGATGATTTTTTTTTTTTAAATCACAGAAATTCACTAGAACTGTCCAGTCAGGTGAGGACTGGTTGTGATTTGCAAGGTGGGGAGAGAGTGATATTGAAGGAAGGCTGTGCTCACCCACGAAATCACAACTCTTTGAAATAACGTTAGGAAATATTCTACTTAGCATTCTGAGAGTAGCATAATTAATTATTAACAATTGAACTCAACTACTAGAGTTGGGGGTGCAGGGGTGGGGAGGAAGGGAATAATAACTTGCCCCTCCTCCACTCATCTTCAGCTTCTAAAATGTTGCAGAAAAGTGGACCCAATGAGTCATATGACTGGAGTAAGGCTTCTAGTGTTCTAGGGACAATAAATAAATACATTTTAATAAATAAATAAATTTAATAATATATAATTATAAATTAAATTAACTAAAATTAATTAGTTAATTAGATAAATAAAATAGATGGATAAACTTTTTTGATTCAAAATTGATTTTTCCTTTAAAAGGGGTAGGGAAGAAAGGCAATGGCATTACCAGTCACCCTCAGATCTGGCCTAGAGTTTGGAATGAGGAAAATATTTTGTTGTCTTCTTGTCTTCAAGGTGAGACAATGGAGGTGGGAGTGGAGGGAGGCAATAGAAATTTAAATTCCAACACTTAACTGAGTAGACCATAATTAGAAGGCAGATCTTTAGGACCTGAGTCTTCTGAACTATTTCTGTTCTCTCTTTCTGAAATGCAGAGTAGTAGGGGACAATGGTCTCTCTCCTATCTCTTCTCAGCTAGTATTGAGAGACTGCATGGGAATCCCTGCTGGGCTCAGGACAGGTATCAGTAGTAATCCTTTCCTATCATCCTTTCAGGAATGCTTGCATGTCTAACTATTATTCTAAGAATACCATTAAGAATATAATTTCAATTTGTAGAAGTTGTCTTTGTATGTTTGTACTGAACTAGAAATTTCCTCTAATGTTCATGAGAGTCCTAATCCTTACTTAATCTCTCTCTTTTGAGCAAAACTGTTGATTTTGTATGTTTCAGCCTGTCAAGCATTCTGTTGTCCATTGCCAAAAAAATTCCCTAGGTAAAGATAATACCTGAGAGGTAAAGTAATACCTGAGAGGTGTTTAAATCCAAACCTTCCCAAAGCATGAATCTCAGAAGATGGGTCATTCAGACTCTACTTAATGAACTCCAGTTATGTTAACTAATTACTTTGTGACAGATTCTACCAAGGTCCATCCTAGCATGGCCTTAGTTACTAACATTCAGGTCCTGGCCAAAACCCCAAATAGCCTCTTTGTCTAGCTTTCAAGATGATTGATAGGGATACCGGTGACCTGAGAGTATGAAAGGATTTGGAATTTCCTGGCCTTAATTCAAATAAGAGTTTACATGGAGAGTTTCTAAGCAACTCTAGAAAAGCTGAGTTCAAAAGCAGTTTAAATACCTACACACTTCTTTAGCTGGTTAGCATAGAGGAATTGTTGGAAATCACAAAAGAACTGAGATAACCCCTGGGGCTATGATCTAAAAGAGTCGATAGAAGAAAAAGATTCTACTGCAATTGAAGACTTATAGATGGCAGCAAAGAGCATCTTGGCAGAAAGGACAGAGAACTCAACTCATAAGAGAAGGCACTGGATTCTGAAAGCAGAGTTGGATGCAGTTTTCTTGTAAGGATGCCTCCTTAGGAATTAGAGTTGTCAAAAAAAATAAGAAAAAAATTAAAAAATAAATTAAAAAAACAAAAAAAAATAAATTTAAAAAAAAGGAATTAGAGTTGTCATGGGAACATAGGTGCTCCCTCCCACCCCCCACCGTGTATTTTCCCTGTCTACACTTATATGGTATTCTGTGGCATAATATTCCTGTATGTATAGGGGAAATTTTTCTTGACATTTATTTTACTTCAGTGTTCAATTAACTTATCTTTTACCTTGAACTAAGAGGTTGTCTTGTTGACTAGTAAAAGAAACACTGATGGGGGTTCATCAGCTGTGAGTTTCAGTGGTTGCTTACATAAAACCTAACTCCAACTTGGGGCAGTGTTCGGGTTGTGTGTGTGTGTGTGTGTGTTGTGTGTGTGTATGTATTAAAGATGAAGGCAAAAGTGTTAAATACATAATAAAAACTTAACAAATGGCTGTTGGAATGAATTTACCTTTGAATTCTAGCCTAGCATACTTCCAGGCTACATTTCTTTGCCACCAATAACAGCTGTGTGCTCAAGCAATGCAAACCAATTTTGACAACTTAAGCAAAACATAATTTGGAAGATTAATCTGCTTATAAAAATTGCATAATATAAAGCATATGTAAATTATATGGAGGTTATTTCATTGCTAGATTATTTATATTGCTGCTCTCTTTAATTATGCAGTTCTGGGTTGACTGTATTAAAAAACTCAGAGCAAAACTAGCAACACTGATTTTCTTTGGACAAATGTCTTTTATATTAACAAAAGTGGTCTTCCTGTAATATATTATTAAATGCAAACCTAGATTTCCCCAATCTAGCCCCAGAGTAGGCAGTAATGCAACCTTCCAAGACATAATTAGGAAAGCTACACCTCTCTTAGAACTTATTCTAAAACCAAATTTGAAGAAAGAATTTGTTTTCTTCAGCCTGAGATCTATGCATCTGTTATTGCTATATAAAGTTCTGTACCCTATATCCCTCAATTGCATCTTCCACATGGATAGCATATTTCACCACTGGTCCTCTGGAAATTGCCTTTGCAATATTTCTATTGTATAATTCTCCTGGTTCTGGTGCCCTATTTGTTAAGATCTTGTAAGAGCACATCATAGCTGATAAAGACTCACAATAAGTGAGCACCTTTGGCCTGCTGACCATAGAGCACTCCATCTTTACAGAGCCATGATTAAAGCAAAGGGGGCGCTTTCCGCCGGCTCTGCCATATTCCAGTGAGTTGCCAAAATGACGAACACAAAAGGAAAAAGGAGAGGGACGCGCTACATGTTTTCAAGGCCCTTTCGAAAACATGGTGTTGTCCCTTTGGCTACGTATATGCGAATATACAAGAAAGGTGATATTGTAGATATCAAGGGTATGGGCACGGTTCAGCAAGGAATGCCCCACAAATGTTACCACGGCAAGACTGGACGAGT
>JAQQSZ010010905.1:0-12388 GCA_028646595.1 Phalanger gymnotis
AAGAAACAATTTGTGTATTGTGGAAACACAATCAGAATAACCCAGGATCTAGCAGCATCTACGCTAAGAGATCGAAGGGTTTGGAATACGATATTCCGGAGGTCAATGGAGCTAGGATTAAAACCAAGAATCACCTACCCAGCAAAACTGAGTATCATGCTCCAAGGCAAAATATGGACTTTTAATAAAATAGAGGACTTTCAAGCTTTCTCAGTGAAAAGACCAGAGCTGAATAGAAAATTTGACTTTCAAACACAAGAATCAAGAGAAGCATGAAAAGTATCACCTACATTTCTCCCTACATCCTTCCTCTCACCCTCTCCCAGAGAGTTATCCGTTAATAAAGAAGAAAAAGAAAAAGAACTCTGATCCAAGAAGCTCACCTTCTAATGGAGAAGACAACCTGGAAACAACTATGTCTATACAAGAAATATATACAAGTAATTTCAGAAGGGTGGTATTGGGGTTGGGGTGGGAAAACCAATGGGAGGACTGTAAAAGCCTGTTATAGAAAGTGCTATTTGAAGTGAGTTTGGAAGGAAGCCAAGAAAACCAGGAGGCAGAAGCGAGGAGGGAAATTATTCCAGGCATGGAAAAGAGCCATTGAAAAGTCATGAAGTGTCGTGTGGGAGGAACACCAAGAATGCCAGTGTCACTGGATCTTAGAATTCTTACTTGTCTTCCTCTGGACTGTCTCCAGCTTATCAACGTCCTTCCTAAATCCTGGTGTCCAGGACAGAACATAATACTCCAGATAAAGACTGATTAGGGCAAAGGGCAAAGAGACTATCTACTACTTTTTCCTAGAAGCTATATCTCTCTTGAAGCAGTACAAGATCGCATTAGGATAAGACCACTGGATTTTGCAATGCAGAGATTATTAATGACTTTGGAGACAGGGAATTCAGTTAGTGTGATTAGATCACAATCACATTGCAAGAGATCAGGTACGAACTATTTTTTTCTTAGTAGTATTGTATTTTTTTCAATTACATGTAAAGACAAATTTAAAAAAAATTTGAAATAAATTTCAAAATTCTAAAATAAAATCAATATTGAAAATATTAGGAATAATAATAGCCTACAAAATAGTCTTTGTGGGGAAGAAAAAAATGTAAATTTGTTGGTTAGTGATTTAGAATGATTTAGAATCAAAAGTTTTTATATAGTAGAATATCTTAGCTATCAATTTATCTTTATGAGATAAAAATAGCAACATGTACAGAGTCTCAGACTGTTCTAAAAAAATACATCATCTTGTCAGGAAACCAAAATGATTAAATAAGGATAATAACACTACAAAAGAAGTTAAGCAACACAGCTTAATTCTCTTTTTAAATGAGGCCATTTCTTTAAGCTTTTGAGAAGTATATAATATTGATATAAAATATAATAATTCTTGTAAAATGAAGATATTTCCTGATTAATAGTAACCTTATCTTTGAGAAGGAAAGAGGAAGGATAGAAGCCCAACCACTCTTCAGGAAAAGAAAGTTCAATCTTTAGGTTTATATTGATATTATAATGAACTATGATTATAATATTCTTTTTTTAAAAGAACCTTTGCTTGTTCTCTTGCTTATAAGTAATAAAGAAAATGATGGTCTCTAGGAAAATTATTACTTGGCAACACACCTGTGTAGCCTAGAAGTCCAGTTTGCTCTGTACTTCTCTATCAGGGAGAAGCAACCCTGAATTACTGAAACTAAAATTGTTAAAGGACTTTACATGAAATGGGAGTGCCTCAATGTATATTCTGCTTATACTTTTATGGGTGCAGGATGTTTTCCCTAAAAAAAAATTAACTTCCTGAAAGTTATCTTTGTATTCCCAGGACCTAATACAGAGCCTAGTAGTAGAATATGTAAAATAAATGCTTCTTGATTGCTTGATTTTATTGGATCTTTTTGAGCAGCTTTTGGCATGAATAAGATTTCTCTGGAACAAATTTATAATCTGTATCATAGAACCAGCATTTTCTTGACCGAGCTTCTTTTTTCCCACCTCAGCCTGGGGAGGTTTTAACTAAGAGAAAAAAAATCTATCATCAGGGTCCAACTGGTCCCCTCTTTCCTTTTGCAGCTTTCTGGTCATCTAAGAGCATAAAAAGTACCAGCACATAAAATCTGGATCCCTTGTATTTGATCAACAAGAATAACCTTACTCTGCCTTGCTGACCAGACACAGGAAGGGACACATCCAAAAAAGTTAAGCGTCAATATTCTTATTGTATTTCTTTTATGTTTTAGGGCAAACTAAACCTTTTAATGTTAAATGATCAATGTCTCAAAACTGCCTAATTTCATTTAAGTTCATTGTTGAACTAAGAAAGTGATGGTGTTAAAGCATCACTTCTTATAGCCTATAACTGGAAGGGTATGGCACATAGGGCAAGGCATTCTAGACAAGAGTAACTAACACTGGACTGGTTGTGCTTAAGAAGGCATACATGTTCTGCCTAATATCATCTGATAAGGTATCAATAGGATACTGGCTTATACCTTTAAATAGCATGAAATAATTGTTTTTGCTTTGGTTTGGTTTGTTTTCCTGGCAAACAATGCACTATAGTAGAAAGAATGACAGTCCTAGAGTCAGAGACCTTAGTTCAAATCCTGTCTCTGCTACCAAGTACATGTGTGACCTTGAGCTAAAAAAAAACAGAAAATCAGAACTGTATTTTTCCCGTGAATTCAGTTACTAGCACTAGAATTCAGCAAAGAATATTTTCCACTAGTCTTTCACAATGAGCTCACAACAACAAAACTACAAAGAAAGCTTAACTGATTCATAGACTCCACTCAAGATGGGGATCTACAAAGTAAAAACTATTTTTGTAATAATACTATGACATCGTTTAACTATTAAAATGCTCCCTTCTTTTCCAACTTAATATTTATTCAAGGCTATATTTTCTTTATATTTTCAACTAAAACAACACGTCTCAACAGATTTCATGAAGAAGCAGATAGGAGACTCCAGCTGTCTTCTTTTACACCAGGTGTTAAAACACTTTGCAAAAATATGAAAAACAATGCCACTTATCATTGTTATTTTTTTGAAAATATAGTTCTTTTCATAAACATATTTTATGTTAACATGTAATGAGTTTATTAGTTATTTTCAAATGAATGACTAAATAAACATAAATTTATCAGTTTTAATTTCAAATATTGTACATTTCAGTTGATATAACTTACATAAACTCTTTGAGGGTCCTCAATAATTGCAAAGAGTATAAAGGTGTCCTGAGATCAAAAAGTTTGAGAACCACTGATCTAGGGATTAATCCATAAATTCATCTAAATCCCAGGAATCCACTTCTACAATACACAGAAGTTCTGAAGCCAAAATCCCATTTAATAAAGTACAGCAAATGTTACCAAAAAGTATTTCCATGGCAAATTGGACATACTATAATTGTTTCTAACAACTGGAGTTTCCAGAGTTGAAGTAGTCTTACCAATTTTATATAAAAAACACTAGGAGCTCTGCTAAAGTAAAAAAAAAAAAATAATAGCTTATCGTTATGTTGGAAATCAAAGTAGATTATGGTGTGTGTTTTCATGACACAAAATATGCTTAAATACTCAACTTTATCTATGATGTTAAAAATTGGAACTCTACTCCAATAATGCAGATAGCAAACCATCCAGGCATACCAATCCTCTGGAAATTTTATCCTTATTCTCCCATAAGATAACCACAGAGGATATACCCAGTGTGTTGTAGGATATCTATATTATCTCTGATACCGTGAAGGTACCAATAGAATAATCTGCCTTTTCACCATGTCATGTGACCAACAGATCTTTTCTTTTTATTTTAAATTTCCTTGATGACATCTTTTATCCTTGTTCTTCAAAGTTCCCCACTGGTTATACGATTCATCTTGCTCACATTTGCTATGCACCTCTCCATGATATTCACTTTTAATTCTTTAAGGAATGCTCAGCACCATGCCTGACTGCCCTACAGTGACACAGTGTTATTGAAAATATAGACCTTTGTTGCCAGGTGAATTTGGAGGTCATAAAAGGAGGATTTTTGTTTCCTGAAGGAAATATAGCCTTTTCTCCTTCTCCTATTCAGTAAGACCTCATACACTGTGATAAACTAAATACAGCTGCATTGATAAAAACTAAAGCCTTTTTACCATCCACAAAGTAAGATTTGGCTCACTTAATCAATAAGCATGAGAGATCCCAAAAATTAATAATTGATTTATCTACATATTTGAGACAGTTAGGATTATATACTATGAAGCTATTATGTATATTATTCAAATTTTGGGCAATCAAAAAGTAAAAATGGAGAGAGAGGAAGGATAAAGGAAGAGTCAAAAGAATAGAGAATTTTACAAGATTACTGGTGATGATCCACCTCTCATAACTTTTATTTCTTGCTCCTTATAAATATCCTATGGGTAATATCCTATAAAAATTATATTAATCAAGATTAAAGAATTATTCTAGTAGCTTCATTTCAAAACTAGAAAATGACAGTTAGGGAAATTCCATAATTATTGGCTCTAATTCTTCACACAGGTACTTCAAGGCACTTACCAGTTTCTTCTCATTTTTTAAGGCAGATCACATCTTTTTAATAGAAAGTATAATATTTTTATTGTCAAAATCTAAGAACTTGGGTAATCACCCCAAATATAGCCCAATAAAATGTTTATGTATTTTATATAAATCATTTGCAGCTTACTTATCATACACTCACACACACACACACGCACACACACACGAATAATCCACAAAGTATATTATTATATACTTTGGTTATAAGTAACCAAGTAAATATATCTGGTTATATATATTAGTTATAAATAACCAATATATTGGTTTCAAATTTTACAGTTACAAAAATGCTATGCCCAAAAGTTCTAAGCTTATAAAGAGTAAACTACTATTGATTTGATAATTATTAAACAAATCTCTCAAAAGCACTGCAATATCTAAAATGTCTTTAATGATTATCACAAAATCTGTAGATTAATCCCACACTCATGACTTGCTTGCATACTGCAAATATATAAAAATGATTCAAGTGTAGTGAGAACACTGGAGTGTTTGATGCGCATGTGGGAAAAAAAGCTATTATCAATACAATAATTGCAGGCCCAATTGATGTTCCAAATAGCTTTTTTTCATTGAGATAGTTAAAGTCCATGATAGTTCTGTCTACCTTTTAATCAGTTATCATATTTCCTAAATAAAAGTAAGACCAGCCTCCAATATAGAGTTGAACCAAAGCATTTAATTAAATAATTGATTTATGTGAATAGCACCATGTAAATAGCATCACGGCTTTAAGAACATAAAATTGCAGTAAGACTTTTGGAACACCTTACATATGTGTATAAATATGTATATTTACACATAGATATACATATGTATGCATGCATGTACAGATATATTTTGTACCTACACATGTATGTAAATGTGGATATATATTTATCTTATGGAATCTTTCTCCAATTACATCAAAATATTATTTGGGGTCAATAAATGTAAATTTTCTTATCATATGTAAAGGAAAATAGAAACAAACCCTTAAGCTTGAACCTGGGAGTCAAATTAAGTTGAAGGACAAAGATGATATCTAAAAATACTTTGGTTTATCCCAAGGGAGACACAATAGTCAATAAATACTTATTCAGGTATTACTATAAACTAGACATTGTACTAAATACTGGGGAATATAAATATGAAAAATAAAGAGTCTCTGCCCTCAAGGAGATTACAATCTAATAATGTAAAACAACACCCAAAAGGAAGCTGAAAGAGGGTTAGAGGAAGCTGTCTAATGTATGTGGTGGGAAAGTCAAAAAAGTCCAGAAGTAGTACAGTCATGTGGGAAATGAGGAAATATCTGTCCTGAACTCCCTCCTTAAGCGGAGATTTTGGAATTATCCCTCCAATCAGAGGTGAAAAGGTGGTGATGATGTGTCAGTACAAAGAAAGTGCTAAGGATAAACATTTAAATGAAATGGCATCTTGAAATCAAAGATAAATAAGAGCAACATGTTTCAAGTAATTACTACTTATACAATCTCAATTTTAATATGCAATTTACAACTAAAGAATGGACCATAATAGATTTGGAAAGTATTCTAAAAACACAAAAAACACAATCAATATTAATAAAAGACAAGTATCATCATCACCTTGAAAGAGCAATAGAAACAATAATACTTCCTCAAAGTGCATACATTGTATATGTATATATACTTACGCACGCGCACACACACACACACACACACACACACACTGAAAGGATTATGACGGCAATTCAGGACTAGGTCATTGACACCAGAAATTACAGAACAGTTTCCCTTAAGGAGTCATTACTTACTGATCAAGGGCACTTAGGTGGTACAATAGACAGAGTGCCAACCCTGGAGTCAGGGAGACCTGAGTTTAAATTAAGCCTCAAAAATTTACTAGCTGTGTGACCCTAGGCAAGTTACTTAACCCTGTTTGTCTCAGTTTCCTCATCTATAAAAATGAGCTAGAGAAGGAAATGGGAAACCACTCCAGTATCCTTACCAAGTAAATGACAAATGGGGTCACAAAGAGTTAGATATGACTGAAACAACTACAACTGAACAATTTCGTGATCAGAGCAGATTATGATAGAAAACTCAAATCATCTGTATTGAAAGTAGGCCATTATCACAGACATAACTCTTGCTCACATTTATTCAGGTACAAAATTGATCCATAAAAAAATTTAAGATACAAGGAACAACATGGAAGAGGACTTTGTCAGAAAGAATAAACTAAAGAACTGAAGCTTAAGACATGGGGAAAAAGAAAACAAAAATAAATCCAAACCCTTCTATACATTGCAGCAATGACCCCTATTGAATCTTAACAAACGTGAAAAGTGGGTCCTTACTGCTAAGGGATATCTGAAGCAAGGCTTTTTCTATTAATTAATTAGAGCAATCTAGTCTCATATTGATGCTGAAATATCATTGCTCAACCCTCTCTTGAATAATGTTATTTCTATTGATGAGGTGAAGGCTGATGGAAGAATAGTTATTCTAAGGGCTCAAAGAAGCAACATCTGAAAGTAGCCAAAGATGTCTTCACAGGTTTTATGCTCCCTATAATCGCTATTCATTCAAGCTTTGGATGGCTATAGTACATATACTTTAATAAAACATAGTCTTCAATAAACCCTCCTGAAATACATTCAAGGTATGCATTGAATTTTCCTTTCACCTTTTAGTGATGGAGAGATAACATTTACCACATAACTATCCATTTAAGGCATATTTGCTGCTAAATGCTGGGGAATGGGCAGTATAAAATAAATACCTTTCCAATATCTATTGAGGCCCATGAACCTATGACACATCAATGACATATATTTCAAATAGCTTTCATTTTTTGTAATTAACAAAGATTGTTAAGAATGTTCTAAGATTGTATTCTCTTCTTTCTCATCGTCTAGAAAAACTGATAAGATAGCCAGGATTAAGCAATCTAAGATTAATCAGAATATGAAACCCAAATTTACATGAAAGGACACGTTATTATCTTGGTTGGATAATTCTTCCCTACATGAAAGGTCCAAGAATGATCTGCCCATTTTCATTACTTTATAATCATTCAACATATCTATTGAACTGAAATAAATTTAATGTCTACTTAGCATTAATGTGGACAGAATGTGTGTGGGAAGAGGAGAAATGAAGATACCAAATTGAGAGAAAACACGATCTCAGAAGTCCTAAGATTATATTCTAGCAAAGGGATGTGAAATCAACAGATAGTTGTACTTAATTATAATTGCATTGGCCTGACATAGATGAAGATTAGCATGGCTCCCGTGCAAAGATAACACCCAAATTTGTAAACTGTTCCATATTTTAAAGTTTTCAAATTACTAATTAGAGTACCTCATCTTCCAGGCCCAAAGGCCACAACCTAAGTGTCATTCTCGACTCCTCACTTATCCCTCATCCCCTGTATCCAATTTTTTGCCAAGGCCTGTCAATTTTACCATTGTATCACCTCTTGCATATATTCCTTTCATACCTCTTATCTTTGAAGTCACCACTCAGTGCACCAGCAAACAATTAATCAATATTTTTGGTGATTGACTACATTCTCTAGTGAGCTAAAAATAATATGTCATGACATTTATTAAAAATCTACAAAGCAATGTTCCAAAACATATATAAGATGCAAAATAGAAAATGTACAAACAGCCCTAGCAGGGGCTGAACAAATGTCTACTGCATTATTCTGAAGTAAAATTAACTATTTAACTCTCTTTAGGACTTTCAACAGAGGTAGAATTATTTTTTTTTCTAAAAGGAAAATATGGGAATGATTAGTGTCTTGAAATGGAAATTAAAAACAAAACCAATAAATTTGGCAGCTGGGATTTCAGTCTAGAACATTTTCTTCTCATTTATATTCAATCATATTGTAGAAAGTAAATGGAAAGAGATCTGAATTTATAAGATTCTAAGATTCACAACTTGAAGATTCAATAAATAGACATTTACTAAGCACTCACTAGGTGCCTCTGAGTATTGTGCTAAAAGCTGGGTCTACAAAAAGAAGCAAAAGTAGTCCCTGCCCTCAAGTACCTTTAGGCCAAAAGCTTCATTTTATAAATGTGAGGCCTAGTGATATTAACTGGGTTCCTCAAAGTCTCTTATGAAATAGTGAAGCAGGAATTCAAATCCAGGTTCTTGTACCACTGAGAACCTAAAGTTTTATCGAAGGATCTGTCCAAAAAGCTTTGGAAAGGACTCAGTATCATGAACACTGTATGTCTTAATTTTCTTTTCCCTATTCATGTGAATAATTGCTTTTATTACAGTGTGGCCCATTCGAAGATAGGGAAGACACTGAGAAAATCAGATAGGTCCTACTGACACTCCAGGAAAGACTGGTTTACTGATTTTGACAGCAAAAAATGCTGACATAGAATATGACTTTCGTACTCAAGACATATATGTCAGGGGCATGCTGGTAAATGTTTAACACCTGGCTTTCATCCCACATGAAAAGGAAGTACACCACACTTTAAGATTTTGTTTTCATCATTATCATTTTCTGCATCACTTTCTTAAGTACAGACAGTCAATAAAACAATAAATCAAGTCCCGTTTTATAGTTTTTGCTGATTTCTGAGATACAAAATGTTCATACTGAAAATTTAACAACCTGAAAACCAGTTGAAGCTGCTTTCAGCACACCTTGGACCCAGAAGACTCACACACCCTGACTGATTCTCTTTTTGCTAACTGCTACTGTACAGGCTGTCCCACAGTCGCACGACTCTGTCATGCCTAAAGAGCACCAATCTTGAGTCTTTTCCAAATCAGTCTAGTTTAGGATGTCAGGGTATCTTCTTCTGCTTCATATAAAACCTCAAAGCAAGGTTTGGTTTAATTAAAAATAACAACATGGGTAAGCTCAAGTTAAAATATTAGTGTTGGGTATTCTAATGATGTCTCCTAAATGTTGAAGAGCAAATCTAGTAGTAACTTAAAATATGGGGAACAAAAATCCTCTGCCTACCATTTACAAGGTTTAAGACAAAGATTGGACATGTAATTTCATTGATATAGGGACTTCTAGGTGAGGAAATTCTATCTACCAATATACTACAGCATCTTTTCTGCAATTTATACCTTAGACTATTGCCCAGAGAAATGAGAATTTAAATGACTGGCTTGAGATCATGCAGCCAGTGTATATGAGAAGCAGGATTTAAATCTCGGTCTTTCCAGCCTTGAGACCAGTTCTCCGTCCATTTTACTATAGCAGCCCTCATAAGAGGCGTAAGAGCATTAGCCATTGTAGCCCTCAATGTTTAAATTCATCAGAACAGCTGGGAAAGAATCTTAACTCTCATTTTACACTGCCACACAAATGTGAGAATGGGAACAGCTGCTCCCATCAAAGAAACTCCTTTGCAGCTTTGATTTCTCTGCAATTTTCCTAAGAGGCAGTGCATGCTAAACTATACAATCCCCCTGAATTGATAAGCTGAGCACTTTTTTATTCCTTAGCAACAGTAGAAGCTACAGTAGAGACAAAAAAATCTATAGGATGTAAGTTGGCAACTTATAAATAAGCAGGAGAATAAAATAAAATGTATAAATATATATGTATTTTATATAATGTATATTATACATAATATATAACATAAATAAAATGAATAGAATTAAATAGAACATAAATAAGAAGGTAAAAATGTAAATCATTGTTATTAATAATGTCTTAAAATGTATAGTTTTGGCATAGACAATTAAGATCTGAATGATAAAGATAGCTTTCTTTTGTATAGAATCTAAATGAATAATCTGATTATTTGTATTTAAATTAAAAATTAAATTGTGAAAATTACAATAAACATTATATTACTCCCCTCAATAAAATTCAAATGCTTCTATGACTTTTATGCAGAAACTGTCTGAAATGGGTTTTGCTTGAGTTCAAGGAAAATCTTTAAACTCCTGATATTAAAACTGTGAATTTATTTATTTAAATTAAAATAATCACTCTTGTAGTTAAAAAATTAGTAAAATGGCCTTCTCTTCTACTGAAAAAAGCTTAGAATTAATTCTTTATTTAAGGTACTAATTTTAAAAAACATGGGGAAAATATGTGTGTATACATACACACACACATGCATATATATACATACATAATGTTGATACAAATCTATTTGTGTTTCCTTCCCCAGACATAATACCTTGCAAATACACTCAATAAATATTTGCTGATTGACTGATTTAAATAAACTCAATTGTATGAACTCTTGTTCCATTTTTAATTACAAATCTGATTGCTTTTAAGACTCAAATTTTTATTTTAACTACCACTGGACATTATTGTCTGGTAATATCCATTTCCTGAATATGGAGTCTAAAATACACAATTTGTAATATGTAACTGCCTTAAATGTTAGAATTGTTTTTAGAGTGAGGCTACCTATTTTTTTTCTAAATCTTTCCTCCTACCTTAGCCTTCCCACACCTAACACCCTATATCATTCCCATACTTAATATTTCAAAAGCCTCAAGTTGTCACTCTTCTGCGCTATGGAAAATAGAGTGTTTCTAATATCATAAACAAGAGCTGAAACTTCTGTGTTTTTCTTTCTCTTTCCAGAATTTTGTTTTACAGGTCAAAATTTGTAAACATCAATCTTTGCATTCATTTAGTTAGTAAAATATCATACATTTTATATTTCCAAGTCTATGAAATAAATCATTTTATAGAGTGTCAGCCTATAAACAAGAAGTGACATACCTTGTGTTTGCTTAAGAGTAAAACTGAAACCAGTGTTCTTAGTCATAGTGAAATCCATAGAAGAGGCAGGAAGCTTACGGTTGCTGAATTTATCTAATTTAAAAAAAAGAAGACAAATTACTGTACAATTTAATGTCACCATTATAGGAAGAAAATTCAGTAGAGATTTAAATGTGATCAAAACTTTTTCCAATGAAGAAATTGTACAAATATTATTTTTAAAGTATATTTGGAAATGTAATTCAATAGAATTTTAAAAGAATTTCCATATGTTACAGAGCTTATGATATTTAAAAAATTCAGCTAACAGATATATAATCCACAGTATCCTAATTCCAATGTAAGTCAATATTTATACTTATTTATATATTTAATAATAGGCACATGTTATTCTTTTACTTGAAAAAATTGGGAGAGAAAAATTAGATAACCTAATTTAGAACTAAATGCTTCCATTCTGAATTCCTGGCTGATATAAATACACACACAACACGTGCATATATATACACACATCTGTATAATATGTGTATATTGTATTACATATGTGTATGTGTGTATACATACATATATACATACATAAAGTTTAAGACATCCTTCAACGAGATATGCAGGACACCCTAAATAACGTTCCTACTCTAGTGGGTCATCACAGTAGCGAAATGATTTTAAAATCTGAAAAGCTATATTGGCCCTACCAAACTGATAGAAAGCTTTGAATATGTAAGTATATCCTCTAAAGGCCAGCCTATATAAGTTGGTTAAAGCTCATCACCAAAAGGTAGTGCTAACTAAGTGATGAATTGGATAAAGAAAGTGGTAACCTTATGAAGGTCATCTAACAAGACATAGAAGAGATGGACTGGAAATTGTGGAAAGAGTATCCAGGTCCAGGAAATCACAACTCCTTGAAAAATATTCATGTTGGGGGGCAGAGCCAAGACAGCAGCTGGGAAGCAGGGACTACCATGAGCTCCCCACCAAGTACCTCCAAAAACCTATAAAAAATGGCTCTGAACCAATTCTAGAACTGCAGAACCCACAAAGTGGCAGAGGGAAGCAGGGCTCCAGCCCAGGACAGCCTGGATGGTCTC
>JAQQSZ010010906.1:0-12388 GCA_028646595.1 Phalanger gymnotis
GAAGAGGGGAGAGAATTTCGAACTCAAGGTTTTAAAAAAATAGATGGTCAAAAGTAAAAAAGTTTTTTTTTTTTTTCGTGCAACTAGAAAATAAGATGCACAGGCAATGGGGCATAGAGATTTATCTTGCCCTACAAGAAAGGAAGGGAAAGGGGGATGGGAGGGGAATAGGGTGACGGAGGGGAGGGCAGACTGGGGAACAGGGCAACCAGAGTGTACTCAATCTTGGAGTTGGGGGGGTGGAAATGGGGAGAAAATTTGTAATTCAAATGCCTGTGAAAATCAATGCTGAAAAGTAAACGTATTAAAAATAAATTTAAAAAATTATCACCTGATGAACCTCACTAATAATCAAAGAAATGAAAATGAAAAAAACCTTTGAGATAGCATGACTCTTGAATTCTGTATATAGTGCATATAATACAGGAATTACTTTCAGAACATTTGAACAATTCACCTGTGAATACTTCGGAGGGACAGATCCTTCCAACATAATTTTTTTTCCAGGTTGGTCTGTTAAAATAAATTATTTCCTGCTCTGTAATTTATGGTACTTTATCTCTTTGAAAATAATCTATTTATTTTTCTAAAATTTGTCATCACACTAACTTTGATAGACTTGGCTCCTCTCCTCAATGCAAGGTTCAAAGACAGCTCCAAAAGACTCATGATGGAAAAAGATATCCACACCCAGAGAAAGAATTACAGAGTCTGAATGCAGATTGAGGCAAACCATTTGCTCTCTTTTTTTCCTTCTTTTTTGGTTTTGTTTCTTCTTTTTCATGATTCATTGCATTGGTTATAATTCTTCTTTACAACTTGACTATTGTGTAAGTAAGTTTAATGCAAAGGTATATTAGAACCTATTATCAAGTTACATGCTGTCTTGGGGGGAAGCAGGGAAGAGAGCTAGGAGGAGAAAATTTGGAACTCAAAAACTTGTGGAACTGAGTATAGCAAACTAAAAAGAAAAAAGAAAAGAAAATTTGTCATAACATAGTTGTACGGAAATATTCATTACTTATTTCTTTTATCTACAATTTGTTGTCACAGTTGTGTGTGGATATTTATTAAATACATTTTTAATTTATTTCCTGTTTCTTCTTTGTCCCTTATTTTCACTTGTGATTTTGTTGATTTGTGTTCCTTATTTCTTTTTAAGTGTTTGCAAATATTATATCAATTTTATTGATCCTTTCGGAAGACTGATCCTGATTATATTCATTAGTTCATTTTTTTCATTTTCTCTCTTATTTATGCTTTTAATTTTGCAATTTCTTTCCCAAAAACTTTTTTGGCTATTATATGTGGCTTCATAACTTTCTCTAATGACCTGATAAACAGATAACTACAGAGAAATGAATATGAGGAAATGGAAGAGGCAGATAAATATAAGAAACACAGACATATAGAGGCAATGACTTGGAAGTAGAAGTCAGGCAGAATGCAGGAAGGTGATTCTCATCAATTAAGAAAAGTGGCATGTGAACATTCTAGGGATCCCAGAAGGGTAGTGATCTATACTGTCAAATGGCCAATGTCATGATATCCATTCAGAGAGAAAGGGTGATAGGGAGGAATAGAGAGCAATGCTATAGAAAAAGACAAGTTTTTAGTTCCTAAAAGTGACCAAAAAGAAACATCTAGTGACACAATGGTGGGATCTGCTGCTGCCTATCACAAGGTGTTTTGCACGCAGTCAGTGTTGCCAATGATGGTTTATATCTGAAAAAAAATAGAAAGGACAATGATATTCCCTAATATGACAGAAAATCACTTAAAGCATTGAGCATATATTTGCTAAAAAGAAGGAAGGAAAGGGAGATCAGGGATGAGAAAAACTTAGACATGGGAGAAGAGATAGACTCTTCCCATATCTCCATCAGAAAGAACTGACTAAATGACAGATACTGTCCAAACAACATTGGTAGGCTTGTTTTTGTAATTGACACTCAATGTTAATATTGTGCTACTGAGAGTTCCCTCCCAAACCAGCTTCAGTGGTGCATAGTGAAGCCAAGAGGCAGAATGAACTCTGGTTTACTTACTTTCTGCATGGTCCTTTCTATTTTCCTAAATTCAGAGTCCTCGGCCTAGAAGCTGTTTCCCTCTACTTCCTTCCTGCCGTACATCTAAGGATGCAACATAAATGACTCTTACCAGTCTGTTCTTACCAGTCTGCTACCAGGGTGAACATCAGTGCTGCAACAATCTGTGTGTGCAGCCAAAAAGCTGGGACCAGTTATAGGGACATGAGTCCCTGAGTTCCCAACCCCCCAGAGCTGTCATTAATATATAACCTATTAGAGAAGTGGCACTGTCTGCAGGGGGAGTTGAACATTAATCAACTCTCGTCCCTGATGCAAATTATCAAATGGAATGATTAGTAATAATCAGCTCCACATTAAGTGATTGTAACAGCTGAAACACCAACTTTTCTGGAAAGAAAATATTGAGAGATGTGGGGACCAGGCAAAGACAGAATATTGAATCTCAGCAGCTCTTATGATGAGTATGTTTGTTTTGTGTGTAATCTATTAAGTCACTATAAGTTCCATTTACAAGCTAAGTTCCTATTTATTTCTTCTGAGACATAGCCTGCAATACATGTAGAAGCCACCAGGCAAATAGTTGTGTCTCATTCTTGGCTATTTGTGATACAACTTGAACTATCTAACAGGATTGTCCATTAATTAAAACTCGTGTGAAGTTTAATCTCTCCACCCTCTTACCGTCCCTATTACTAGAGAGGACAACACCATTCTCCCAGTCCCTCAGGCTCTCAACCTAGGAGTCATCCTGGATTCCTTACTCTGCACCACCACCTCATATCCAAACTGTTGCCAAAATTGGTTGATTCTACCTTTGCAACATCTCTTGAAAATGTCCCCTTCTCCCCTCTGACACTGCCACCACTCTAGTGGAGGTCCTCATTATCTCACACTCAGATTATTGCAATAATCTGCTGGTGGGTCTGCCTCAAGTCTCTCCCAATTCCAATCCATTCTCCATTCATCCACTAAAGTGATTTTCCTAAAGTGCAGGTCTCGTCATGTCACCTTGCTACTCCATCAATTCAAGTGACACCTTATTGCCTGTAGGATCAAATACAAAATGCTATTTGGCATTCAAATCCCTTTATAACCTAGCTTTTTTGTCTTCCCAGTCCTCTTATATCTTAGTCCTTGACATGTCCCCTTCAATTTGGTGACACTGGCCTCCTGGCTGTTCCACAAGTAAGACATTATATCTCTCTGCCCCAGGTATTTTCTCTGGCTATCTTCCTGCCTGGAATACTCTTCCTCTCTGCTCTACCTATTGAACTCCTTGGTTTCTTTTAAGTCCCAAACTAAAATTTTCTTTAACTAGAAGCCTTTCCCAACTTGGCTTCCATGCCTCATGTCTTTGCCAACTCCAATGACTATGTTCTGTCTTTCTTTTTTTCATTTTAGAAATCTTTAATGTAATTCAATTAATTGGAACAAGAGTTTTTAGTTGTTCTTCCACCCCTACCAAAAAATAAATCAATACAATACCATCTGCTGCTGAAAATAGTGCTAGAAACAAGCCACCAAGTACCAAATGAAAATCATAAGAATAAACTAGAAAAAATGATAATGCCTAATTTAAGCCTTCTACTGCCAAATTCAATTATCAATGGAGAGAAAAGACTAACAAAACCTTTGTTAAAAATACTAATTTATTCTGCAATAGGAAAAAATCACAAATGAAAGAAAGTGAGATACAGAAAATAAATTAATAATATGATTAATAAATGCCCACACACAAATGTGACAACAAATTATAAATAAAAGAAATAACTAGCAAATACTCCCATACATCTATGTGAGGACAAATTGTAGAAAAATAAATAGATTATCTATTTATCTATTACCATAAATGACAGCAAGAAATAATTTATTTTAACAGACAAACCTGGAGAATAAAATTAACTTTGTTAGAAGGATATGTCTCTCATATATATTCACAGATGAATTCTTTGAAATGTTCTGAAAATAATCCCTGTATTACAAAAACTGTATATCAAATTCAAGAATCATAGTACCTCAGAGATTTTTCATTTTCATTCCTTTGATCATTTATGAGGTCAATCAGGTGATAATTAACACTTTTTCTTCACTTAAAAAAATCTGCTGGTGCCATTGTAAGAAAGGAGAATATTTTGGGAAAACAACTTGGCAATTTGAAGGAAATTTTTTTATTGTAATAAACAAATATATCAAAATTCCATTTTCATTAACATGTGTTGCTATTGTCAAAAATTAACAAAATAGCTCTTTGAATATTGCTTATAATTGCATCATTTCTAATTGCCCAAAACTAGAAGAAACCTAAATGTTTGACAATGTAGAAGTCACTATATAGACTGTCATAAATCATTGTTGTAGAGGACTAATTAATGCAATGAAGACTAAAAAGTACGAGGAATGTCAAGATATCTCGAAAAAACTTTATGAAATAATGCAAGGGGTAGAACAAAAAGCGGGAGGATAGAATAGCCAACAGCTGCAACCATTTAAATAATGGCACAATGAAAGCTAAAAATAATGATAATGACTGGCATTAATTACAGTCATTTAAGACGTGAAAAGTTCCTTGCATACATTTTCTCATTTGGACCTTGCAACAACCTGTGAAGCCATTGTGACAGACAATACTATCCCCATTTCCACATATGTGGAAAACTGAGTTTAAGGGACTTTTCCATGATCAAATACCTAGCAAGTGTTGAAGATGGAATATTAGATATTTCTAATTCCTAGTATACAATGTGAATAAATCCAAAAATAAAGATTCCTAGTGGAGGCTGAGGAAGTGACTGAAATATTATTGACATTTCATCAATTAAATTTCATTTATTTGATTACAAATACCTCCAAGTTCATTGTATTTGGTTGCCTTGGTGATAATATTGTTTATATGTTTTTACACGGAACTCTGTCCAAAAACTTCTGTACAGAAAATGTGGTATTGATTTTGAGACATAAAAAATACTAAAAATGAAAATATTATTACTGAATATAGTGGCTGAAAAATAGTAACTAAGATACTAGGTATCATAATACAGCAGTGCACTTAAAAATTGTTAGCTATGATGAAAAGGGGTATATACCCAATAAATAAAATTTGTTCAAAAAACTATAAGCAATAAAACATAAACTACAGTAAATGAATGATATGATTAGATAATTAAAAAGGACCTGAAATGCAATATTCATCCAACACTCCTAAAAGTATATTATAAGAGTGAGGTGATTGATTTATTTAACTGCCTTCTTATTTGAAGTGCGACCTTGTCCTAGGTCTTTTAATGTTATGGGGGTATCTGTGCAGTGCATGAACTACAGATAAATTTGATAAATTTGTTCCAAGTGAGAGAGGGGTGTTCATAAAGTACAGTACATTTATCTTGGAGGGGCACTAAAGAATGACAATGAATAAAAATGATAATATTCACAAAATAAATGTACATACTTAAACCAATGCCAATCACTTAATGAAGATTTATTAAGTATCTATTATGTGGCACTGTTCATGACACGGGGATTACAAAGAAAAAAATTAAGTCCCTGACTTCAAGCAACTTCTATTGGTAGAGATAGATAATATGTACATGTGAGTAAATTACATGTATATGTGTACCTATACATATACACACAGATATAAAAGTGTACTCCTTTCAATCTTCAGGACATGTACAGGTCTTCAGGGCCAAGTAATAGACTTCTCATCCCAAACTGTCTTTGCACTTCATAGAAAGTAGGTCCTGGGGGCTGAGCCAAGATGGCAGCTGGAAAGCAGAGACTTGCTTAAGCTCTCCCCCAAATCCCTCCAAACACCTGTAAAAATAGCTCTGAACAAATTCTGGAGCTGGGGAACCTACGAAATACCAGAGGGAAACAGGTCTCCAGCCCAGGAGAGCTGGGATGGTTGCTTGAAAAGGTCTATTGCACAGTGCTGGGACCAGAGCATAGCCCAGTGTGGGCCACCCAGGACAGATCAGACCTGGAGTCAGCTGGCCGGAACAGACCTTAGGGCCATGAATCATTGAGCTGTGGCAGTTAGCAGACTTCTCAACCCACAAACACCAAAGATCAGGTTAGTGGGAAACTGCAGGATTGAGTTTAGAGTGTCAGGCCCCATCCCTGGGGGTGGTGGAGGTGGTGCAGTGGTGGCAGCAGCAGCAGCAGCAGGAGGAGGAAACTCCTAAGGCTGCTTCCAGAGGTCCAGCATCGGCTGCTTCCCAAGTCCCTGGCTCACAAGGTGGGAGGAATCTAGCAGCAGATCAGAACAGGAGTGCAAGGAGTGGTTTATGGGCACAGAGGCAGGTTCTCTTGCTGTGCCCTGCTTGGATCTGGATTGCAGTCCTGTTTGGTGGTTCATGGGATGGAGGAGCACTGCTGTGACAGAGCCTGTGGTGATGGTGGAGTAGAAGTAGCTCTGAAAACAACAGTGCTTGGACCCTAAAGCTTGGGACAAAGCACTCTCTGTTCTACAAGCAGTCATATCCTGACAAAAAGCTCAAGGGTCAAGTGGTTGGCTGGGAACATGAACAGGCAGTGAAAACAAATTCAGACTCAAACTCAGACTCAAACTTAAACTCTACATTCCTTTTTTGGTGACAAAGAAAATCTAAACATATAGCCAGAAGAAGTCAACAAAGTCAAAGAGCCTACATCAAAAGCCTCCAAGAAAAATATGAATTGGTCTCAGGCCATGGAAGGGCTCAAAAGGCATTTGGAAAAGCAAGTAAGAGAAGTAGAGGAAAATTTAGAAGAGAAATGAGAGTGATGCAAGAAAACCATGAAAAACAAGTCAATGGCTTGGTAAAGGAGACCCAAAAAAATACTGAAGAAAATAACACTTTAAAGAAGAGACTAACCCAAATGTCAAAAAATCCAAAAAGCCAACAAGGAGAAGAATGTCTTGAAAGGCAGAATTAGCGAAATGGAAAAGGAGGTCCAAAAGATCACCAAAGAAAATACTAGCTTAAAAATTAGATTGGAGCAAGTGGAAGCTAGTCACTTTATGAAAAATCAAGATATTATAAAACACAACCAAAGGAATGAAAAAATGGAAGACAATGTGAAGTATCGCATTGGAAAAACCACTGACCTGGAGAATAGATCCAGGAGAGAGAATTTAAAAATTATTGGACTACCTGAAAGCCATGATCAAAAAAAGGGCCTAGACATCATCTTTCAAGAAATTACCAAGGAAAACTGCCCTGATATTCTAGAACCAGAAGTAAAATAGAAATTGAAAGAATCAAATGATTGCCTCTTGAAAAAGATCCCAAAAAGAAAACTCCTAAGAATACTGTCGCCAAATTCCAGAGTTTCCAGGTCAAGGAGAAAATACTACAAGTAGCCAGAAAGAAACAATTTGAATACTGTGGAAACACAATGAGGATAACCCAAGATCTAGGAGCTTCTACATTAGGGGATCAAAGGGCTTGGAATATGATATTCCGGAGGTCGAAGGAGCTAGGATTAAAACCAAGAATCACCTATCCAGCAAAACTGAGTATAATGGTCTGAGGCAAAATATGGATTTTCAATAAAATAGAGGACTTTCAAGCTTTCTCAGTGAAAATACCAGAGCTGAATAGAAAATTTGACTTTCAAATACAAGAATCAAGAGAAGCATGAAAAGGTAAACAAGAAAGAATTCATAAGGGACTTACTAAAGTTGAACTGTTTTGTTTACATTCCTACATGGAAAGATGATGTGTGTAATTCATGAGACCTTTCTCAGCATTAAGGTAGTTGAAGGGAATATACATGGATATATAGACAGAGGGAGCAGGGTGAGTTGAATATGAAGGGATGCTATCTAAAAAATAAAATAAAATTAAGGGGTGAGAGAGGAATATAATGAGAGAGGGACAAAGGGAGAGACCAAATGGGGTAAATTATCTCACATAAAAGTGGCAAGAAAAAGCAGTTCTGTTGGAAGGGAAAAGGGGGCAAGTGAGGGGTAATGAGTGAATCTTGCTCTTATTGGATTTGACTAGAGGAGGGAATAACATACACACTCAATTGGGTACATTACTCCACAGTTTCCTGTAAGTAAGGGAAAGGGGATAAAAAAGGGGGGACAAGAGAAGGGAGGGCAAATAAGGGGAGGAGATAATAAAAAGCAAACACTTTTGAAAAGGGACATGGTCAAGGGAGAAAATTGAATAAAAGGAGACGGGATAGGATGGAAGGAAACATAGTTAGCCTTTCACAACATGAGTATTGTGGAAGTGTTTTACATAATAATACATGTGTGACCTATGTGTAAAGGCAATCAGTGAATGGGAAGATCTTCCCCGCCCATTTGAGTGGGCTTCGGGGGCAAGGCTCTCAGGGTCCTGGGAGGAGTGTCTAGGATGGGAGCCAATGGTAGGTACCTGAGTTCTGGTCCACGTGATGACATGAAGCCTGTGGTGGGAGGAGCTTGCTGAATGGTTGGAGCAGAGCTAAGAGGCACTTGGTGAGGTAGTTGGTGAGAGCAGTTAAGAGGTGAAGGAGAGAGGAAGCAGTCAGTTAGCTGGAACACAGCTTGGAGATTGCGGCAGAAGAGGCAGCTATGGCAGCAGGCTCTACAAAAAAGCAGAACTGAACCTCATGGAGACTGGAGAGTGCTGAGCAGGGGCTTGAGGCCAGTGGGGTTGTCTTCTTGCTGGAGGGCCCTGGCATTGGGGGGGGGGGAGCACCAGTATGGCTTGGCTTGCTGCAATAATGTTTTTCTGTGGCCTCCTGGTCCCTATTGTGAGATGGGCATACTGGTTTGGAAGGTTCTTACCAGGATGTCGAATTGGGGACACTGGTCCATGGGTCTGCTACTTGTGAGTTTCAATAAATGCTTTAACTCCTCTGCCTTCTACTTAGAGAATTCCTTATATCCCGCGATTCTGGACTTTTCAGGCATATCCATGGTTCTCTTTGAAGTCATGAATTCTGCCTTAATGATATACTATGTTGAATTGTTTGCCTTCCTAGGGAGTGTGGGTGGGAAGGGAAGAGGGGAGAGAATTTGGAACTCAAAGTATTAAATGCAAATGCTCAAAAAAAACATTGTTTTTGCATGCAGCAGGGAAATAAGATATACAGGCAATGGGGCATAGAAATATATCCTGCCCTACAAGAAAAAGGGAAAGAGGATGGGGGGGGAGTGGGGTGACAGAAGGGAGGGCAGACTGGGGAACGAGGCAATCAGAATATATGCCATCTTGGAATGGGAGGGAGAGTAGAAATGGGGAGAAAATTTGTAACTCAAAATCTTGTGGAAATCAGTGTAGAAAACTAAAACATTAAATAAAAATGATAAAATTTTTAAAAAAGTAGTTCCTTTTTCAGATATGAGTGCATTATTTCAGGCTCTGAAAAGTACATAAGGCTTTAAGTAGTTCATTTTTATATTTAAAGGTCAGCAGAGACAATGAACTTCTCCCCAAAACACAAATTACCTCTACACATTTTGCCCAACCACTCTTTTGCATGGACCACCAGGCAAACCTTAGAGCTTAATAAAACTAGGAAACTTGGAAACTCAAATTTCTTTGGTAATTATTTTGCAAAAGGTTGTTAGCTTGTTATGACCAAGCTTACAGAGAAAAAGGCATGGAAATATATGAAATTATGACCATACATTCACTGTAAGTTCAAGTATCCTACTGAGAGGACTATGATTAATGATCCAGTGGAAAAGCTAAACTTTACCTCTGATTCTACATTCTTAGGAGGTATCAAGCCTAAGAGATAAGATCTTCTAGGGAACAGAACTGGAGAGACTTCTGTCAGACTTAGGTTGAGGGTCTTTGGTCTTTGGCTGGACAACTTCTGGGCTGCTGACTGATCCTGAAACTTAAGGTGTTGCAGGTAGTATGAATATTCTGTGAGGAGCAATCTCAGCTTCAGGATCAGCTGCAATCTTTGGCTGCTGTGCTGTTTCAGTCAGTCAATAAGTATTTTTGAGAGCTAGCTGTACATCAGGGACCTTACTAAAATCATAGGATACAAATAAAGGTTAAAAAAACTGTCCAACTACCCAAGGAACTTACATTTAATGAGTGAGATAACCTGTAAATAACTACACACATATGAGATACACATATACAGGGTATGTGGAATGTAATCTTTCGGATAAAGTAAAGAATCTATCTCTGAAAAGGATTAGAAGCTACAGAATAATAATATTCATATATTAAAGTACCTCATTCTATAATAGATGAAAACATAGTCTGACTGGAACAGTGATCTTATGGTTCCTTGAATCTACATCTTACCATTTTACACAGGAGTGTCCTGGTAAATGTTTAACAATGATATTTCCCAAAAAAATGTACCTGTGACATACTTTTAAATTAATTTGTACTATTAACCTTTCTATCCATCACTAAAGTCTATATGATCAACAAAACAGTAAATCAATCCCTAATTTGTAATGTTTGCTAATTTCCAAGGTGTAAATGCTCATATCGAAAATTTAACAAATGGCTCTCAGAGGCAATACCACCTAGCTCCAGCATACTCTTATCTTAAGACCTAGAAATTTGCTGAAAGGGTCACAGCCTTTCACAGTGGAATGGAGAGAGTGGGGACTGAATGTATCAGGAAAAACTTTATTTAGGCAGTGCAATTTAAGCTTACTTTTGATGGTACCTAGGGATACAAAGAAATGAACATGTGGTTGAAATATATTCTGTGCCTGGGGGACAGCCTATGCAAAAGCATGGGAGATCATAGGAGAAGAGCAAAAAAAAAGTCAATTTCCCTGAACCATACATTGCAGGAAGAAAAATTAAGTATAAACCTATAAGGATAAGTTGGTATTTGTCTAGATAGGGCTTTAAATGCCCTGAAGAAGTTTGTAAATGATGACAGAATGCAAGTTCCTTGAGAACAGATTGAGATGGGGATGGGGGTGGTCTTTTTATTTGTGCACCAAATAAAGTACCATAGCAGGCATTTAACAAATGTGCATTGATTGATTGATATTAGTGGAAATAGAGAATCAATGATGTTTATTAAGTACACATGTGAGGTAATAACCTAACCTTAATCATGGAATGAGGTGTTGCCTGTAAAAGACCCTAGCTTAAAAAGGCCAAGGTCTCCCACTGCATCCAGGGCTATCTCCAGTCATTATGATGTATATCTCTTCACTGGACTTACTTAAGTCCAATTCACTTGCATGTTATGGCATCACCTCCCTGATATCATGGTCCTCTTCAAGAACAAAAGACAAACAACAAAGAACAACAACAACCCCCTTTAGACTGTGAGCTCCATGACAGCAAGACCTTTCTTTGTATCAGTAGCACTTGGCACCATACCTGGGACACAATAAAGACTTAAAGCTTGTTGACTAGCTAGCTAACAATGAACCTCTGTATAATCCATTCAAGTGAATGCCACTGACACTCAAACAGCAGGCGGTTCATAACAGAGGCTGTGCCAAGTCCAAGTAATTGGTATAGAAGGCTGAGCCCACAGTGGCATGAATATATGATTAAGTAATTGACACCATAAAACAAAGACATCAGGATAGGTGAGTTGTATAGCTATAGACTGATTTTAATGAAGTGACTGACAGTATATTATCCAGGTTAATTGCTGAGTCATCCAGACTTCAAAGAAGAGTACAATAAAGCATTTTTTTATCTCCTTGTTCCTGGAAGTGAGACACTATTTTTACTCAAGGCTAACCAAATTGAAACATTTATGTTCTCTCACATATAGATAACCAGGCTGAAACGTTTCTGTCACCTCCCATTGTATTGTTAAGCAAAATTATCTCCTTAGTATGGCTCTTGTTTCTTTTGAGTGGAAGTACTTTCAGCTGTTAAGTGCTAAGCCCCAGGCCCAAAGCCCTATCAGGTGTGAAACCTGTGTGGGTGTAGATTAATGACTTAAGAGGGGCCAACTCGGAACCGGTGGTCTCTGGTCATTGAGGCGGGACTTGAGAGCGCCAGAGACTCAGCTGTGAGGAAAGGTGAGCCAAGAGACAGTTTCAGCGGAAGCAGAAGCTGCTGCGGAAGCCAGAAGCTGCAGAGGCAGAAGCTGCAGAGGCAGGAAGCTGCAGAGGCAGGAAGCTGCAGAGGCAGGAAGCTGCGGAAGCAGGGCTTACCCGTGTGTAGACCCAGGAGTTCGATCAGGAACTTGAGGCCAGTAAAAATGATTTGGCTAAATACTATCTTGTTTTTCTATGGCCTCCTGGTTACTCTTGTGAGGTGGGCTTTCTGGGCCTGGAGTCTTTTTGTCAAGATGTCGGAATGGGGAGGCTGGTTCACGGATCAGCTGCGGTGAGGACTAAATAAATTTCTTGTTGTTTTCTCCTTAGAGAACTTCTCATACCTTGCGATTTCAAACCATTC
>JAQQSZ010010907.1:0-12388 GCA_028646595.1 Phalanger gymnotis
AAAAATAGATGTTCAAAAACAAAAAAGTTTTTTTTTTCATGCAACTAGAAAATAAGATATGCAGGCAATGGGGCGTAGAAATTTATCTTGCCCTACAAGAAAGGAAGGCAAAAGGGGGTGGGAGGGGAGTGGGGTGACAGAAGGGAAGGCTAACTGGGGAACAGGGCAACCAGAATGTACGCCATCTTGGAGTGTGGGGCGGGGGAGAAATGGGGAGAAAATTTGTAATTCAAACTCCTGTAAAAACCAATGCTGAAAACTAAACATAAAAAAAGAATAAGATCTACAGATAAATGGTCAAAAGATATGAATGGGTAGATCTTAAAAGGAGCATAAATGATCAATAAGCTCTATCAATATGAACTAAAACAACAAAATATGGTTTTACATGATACAGTTTAATGCAGATACAACTATGGAGGAAGAGGCACATTTTTATACTATTGGTAGACCTGTGAACTATTGTGCTTTTGAAAAGCAATACAGCTTCAGTATTTCAATGATATGGGATTTACCTCCCTCCACAATGAAGACTATAAATCATTTAGTACAAAGTCTTTAAGAGTTGTTGTGTCTGAAAAATTCACCTCCACTCTGATGATATACGTCTCTAAAGTTAGGTATGCTGGTCCTTAGACAAAAGATGTAGTCTGTAATTAAACCCATCCTTAATGCCTTTGGTAGACCTGTTAGAAGGAGCATTCTGTTGGGATTGACACTGAGAATCCAGGATTACTTCTGTTCCATAGTTCAGGAGTGGGGAACTTGCAGCCTTGAGGCCACATGTGTGGCCTTCTAGATTCTTAAGGGTGGCCCTTTGACCGAATCCAAATTTTACATAACAATTCACTAGCAGCTCTGTTGTATTAATTGAAGCAACCTGGTTCCAGTCTGTTGATTCTATTCTACTTCTTTTCCCCTTTCCCCAAAGTTCTTTACTCTTTTATTTTAATTCTTCAGAGGTGTTTATTAAATGATTTGTTCTATAAAATTTGGATTTAATCAAAAGGCCACACTTAAGGATCTAGAAGACCACATGTAGCCTCAAGGCTGTTCCCTATCGCTGTCATACAGTGAGCAATTTTACAAAATTATTCATATCTTTTGGTCCAGTGATCCCACTATTAGGACAATACCCAAAAGAAGCTACTGATATGAGAAGAAATTACTATCTGTAAAAATGTATGTCTATGGCAACATTAATCACAAAATAGGAAAATAACAAGGTATCTAATGATTAGGGGATGGCAATATAAATTGTGATATATGGAAATAATGAAATACTATCCCGTCATCAAAATTACAAATATTAAGATTATGAATAGGGGAAGACTTTTCTGAAGTGATACAGAATGAAGAAAGTGCCATCAAAATAACAGTGTACAAGTAGACCACAACTATGTAAATAATGAAAATAATAATAATAATGATGATGACAGCAAAGAAATTTAGATGAATACGAAGAAAAAAGTTCAAAAGGAGACATGGAAAAAGGCAGAATGTTTTGCTACTAGCATGTTAAATTTAACATAGATACATTTAAAAATAGTATAAGAAAAATTCCAAATAATGGAAGTATGTGGTTTCATATACAATATTTTAAAATTATTTTTTGTGTATTTGAATGTTTATTTTTTGTTGATGCTCTAAATTTATAGTAAACACAAAAGGTATTTTTAAAATCTCATTTTAAAGAATCTTTCCTCAAAATGTCTTAAACTAAAAATAAGGATCCTTCCTGCTAAGTATGCCACATATTACTGAGGCTTACTGTTGTTCTTTGCTTTCTTCCTACCATAGACACGTATAGACAAGCTATACATAAAACCTAAGTGCCTTCCTTCACATAAGAGATTTATAAAAGTTGTAAAAGTCCTTGCTGAATAAAAATATCAATAACCTACCAATACCTAACACAACAAGTCTAATCCATCTTGAAGTAAGAAAAAGGATATTTTAACATAATTTTGACAAAACATAATGTAATCTTTTTTTCTATAAGTAAAGACAAGAAAAATCACCATCCCTAAACATGAAATTTGTGTTTCAGTCTACTTTTGATTCATTTATATTTTTATTCTACTGAATCCTTTCAAACATGGTATTTTTACTGATGACTTTTTATACTATAATCATTTAACTTTGCTTTGGTAGCTTTTGATCTTAACTTAGAAACTTCCTTTTTATTTAAATATAATCCAAATTAAGGAAAAAAAAACCCAACATGGCCAAAATCACAGTAATAATGTCTTGGATTTTGATCAAATTTTCATCATTACATTGTCCATAAATTCCTAAGGAATAATTTAGAATTACCAAAAGTTCAACTTTTCATTTACTTGCACCTGGCCTCTAGCCCGATCACCATGCCCTGGCTAATGATTTTATTCATTAAATTGTAATACCTTGTATATCTGGAACATTCTGAGTGGTGCCACCCACTTCCGTTTTCCAGCTATACATTTCACCTTCTGTACAGATATAAAATAAGTAAATTTTAAAAGAAAGTTAAACTAATATAGTATCTATTCTATCAGCCAATCAAAAAGCATTGATTGAGTGCCTCCTTTGTTCTGGACACTGTACTAGGGATATCAAGACAAAAATGAAACCTTGCTTCCTCTCAGAATGTTTCATTCTACAGGAGAGAGTCTATATATTTATATAAACGCATATACCCATACGTACATACATACATATGTACATACATACATATATACTGAATACATGGTAGTTTTGGGAGACTAGTATCTAATATCCACAATGATCAAAATAGGCTTTAAACAATTATTAATTGAGATTAAGGTTTTCCCTTTCTATTTCCTCATTCAGCCAGTCTCTGAAGAACATTGCTGATAGATGAGATTGCCCAAATCCTGGTGGTACATGCCTTTTGATCTTGGGTGGGATGCCACCCAACTAGAAGACTTTACAAACAGAATATAGTCCAAATGAGATCTTGCCCTTAGGAAGTAAGCCCCTGTATTTGGAACCTTCCATTAGAATTTAGGGTGATCCAGCTTTTGAAGGGGAAACCAACCAGTGAGGTCTGGGTAGAGATGGATTCTTTTGCCCAGACTGCTGGAGGTGGCTGAGTCTCATGATTAGATCATGCTGTCTGCAGGAGGAGCTGAAGACTTTTTGCCTACCTCTTTATTAATGTCTACCCCTCACTGATTGTTAACCAATTAGAGTTAATTTCTATCGTCAGGCATATGCCCTTTTCCAAAGGCTTTTTAAACATTCAATATTCTCTCAGAAGAGTCTTTGGTTTATGAGAGAAAGCCAAATGACCATCCTTTTATGAATTATTAGTTAGCCATAATTAAATGATTGTTAATTACCCAGAAATTGCATCTCTCAGACTTTCATACATCACAGCTTCATGTAGAAAGAGATGTTTAAGTTGAGTTTTGAAGGAAATAAAGGATTCCAAAACGCAAAGGTGAGGAGGTTGAGAGCATTCAGGGAAACATAACCAGTGAAAGTGCAAGGAGAGTTGGAATGTAGTATAAGGAATGTCTGGATTGGAGAGTACTTGGAAGGGAGCCATGTGAAAGAAGACTGGAAAGACATGAAGGGGGTGGTTTTCAGGTTGTGAAAAGCTTTAAATGCCAAACAGAGGAGTTTATATTGAACCTAGAGGTTATAGAGAGCCAGGGATATTTATTAAGGTGGGGACTTGGGGAGACTTGGTGAAACTTGTACTTTAGGAACATGTGCCTCCTTGGGAACTATGTGGAAGATAGGATGGAGGGGAAAGAGGTGCAGGGAGACCAAATAGGAGGGTAATATTTCATGCGGAGGTGATGAGAAGCTAAAGTAGGGTGTGAACAGAGAGCAGGGATGCACATACATGGGAGAGATAGGAGTGATAAGATTTAGCATCTGGTTGGATATGTAGGGTGAATGAAGAGTGAGGAGTTAAAGATGACATCAAAGTTGTGAGCTTGGGTAACTAGGATGACCGTAGTAGGGGACTTCAGGAGAAAAGTGAGTTTGGGGACAGAGATAATTATTCTATTTCATACATGTCGAGTTTGAAACGCCTGCAGAATGTCCAGTTCTAAATGCTGATTAGGCAATTCATGACGCCCAACTCAAGAGAGTGATTGGGGCTGTACATATTTATTAGTGTATTTATTTCAATAGAAATAGAGTAAAGCTTTTCATAGCAATGGGAAAATGCCCCTTTTCTCCACTGGAAATAAAATAATCTCGAAACATTCCTATAAAATAGAATATTTGTCTATAAAAGATCTTCCTTGGGAGGCATATGTCTGAGAATACTTAGCTGTGCAGACAATAAAAGACAACCATAGTAACTTGATAAATGGTAAGATAGTAGAGGTCAATGGAAGCTTAATACAATGTAAGTATTAAATAGAATATCTTTTAAATCATGGTATTTCTGGTGGTAGGGTGGGTTTTAGATATATTTTGGCAATAATCTAGTTATCTTACTATGAGACTTTATTTCTTATTTATAAGAGATGAATTATTGTCTACGATTCTGAGTCTGTTGTTTTACAAAGCAACCCACAAAATGAGGGAACCAATGATTTTTATTATGACTTGAACATGTATGAAAGCTTGAACATATTCCCTCTGGAATAGAAAAAAAAAACTGTCTCCCAAATGTGGTATCAGAGAATGGCTTTGGAAGATAATTCAAGAGTACAATTAGTTCAACCTATAAATGATTGAGAATATCCTCTCAATTCTAGAACATGAGATGATCTTAGTCTTTAACACCTCTGGTGAGGCAGAGCTTGCTAACTCCTGAGGAAGCCCCTTCCACTTTGGGAGAGGTTTAATTGTTCATTAGTTTCACTTTAGATGTAGTCAAAATCTGCCTCTTTGTAATTTCCAGCCTTTGTTCCTATATTTATCCTCTGGAGCTAAGCTGAACAAATCTAATACTTCTGTTACTTATCAGTTCCTTGAAGACAGCTATTGTGAAAAGGGAATTTTAGAGGAAAAAGGTAAATATTCCTTCTTTATCACATTTTTCTTTTGTTAAGCAAAATCCAATTATATTCTCAAACACAAGAAAAAGTCATGAGTCATCTTAAGGATATAGCATTCATAAATTGTAAAACTTTCTATATCTTTTTCGGTATAGTATTTTATAAATGTGATGCTCCTATGGAAATTTTAATTTTTAATAGACTGTAATATTGATTCAAAATTTCATTTCAAAGCTGATGATCCTTATTAATATATTCTTTCCCATTAATTTGTACTTGTCCATTAAAATGGACACTTTAAGAACTTATGTGAAGTGAATTTATGGACTGTATAAAAACTTCATATAACTTAATATAGCTAAAAGATTACACTTACAGATTTAAGCTCTCTTATTTCGCAATATATTTATTGCTGATTAACTACTAAATCTGTACATCATCTGTAGGGCATCATCTGTAGGCATTGCAAAACCATGAGAGTAAGTTTCTGTAGCCCTTCTGTGGATATTTGCTTAGTTATTCAGTTATGTCCAATTTTTCCTGACCCTGTGGACCATAGCACACCAACACTGTCCGTGGAATTTTCTTGGCAAATCTATTTGCCATTTTTTCCTCCAGTGGATTAAGGCAGCGGTTAAATGACTTGCTGAGGGTCACATGGCTCCTGTGGCCAAATTTGCACTCAGGTCTTCTTGACTCCAGGCCTAGTTACTCTGTCCACTGCACACCTAGCCATCTAGGAGACAGGAAGACCTGAGTTCAAATCCAACCTTAGACACTTAATAGTTTAGTGATCCTGGCCAAATCGCCTAACCTCTGCGTGTCTCAGGTTCTTTAGCTATAAAATGGAGACAATAATAGTACTTGCTTCCCAGGGTTGTTGTGAGGCTCAAATGAGAATATTTGCAAAGTGCTTAGCATAATGCTTGGCACATAATAATGATTAACAAATGCTTGTTCCTTCCCTCTTCTTCCCCCCTTTTTTTTTTTGTTGTTTGGTTTTATATTATTTCATTAAGGTCCTTCCTTCCAGATTTCTTTACATTCTTCATATTTAAAAAAAAAAGTCTTAATTTCATTAAATATCTACCCACTGTTGGATACTCAGATTGTTTATATTTTTTCAATTAAAATGCTGTTTTATAAATCTTTGAACAGATAGATCCTTTTCTTTTTCTCACTTTTCTTTTGATAACTTTCTTGTGGTATATTACCAAAGATTATTGGGTAAAAGGGTATGATTATTTTTGTAACTTCAATAAAAAGCCATCAAACATTTTGCTATATCCTGCATTGGAAAGAATGCTTTTCGAAAAGGTTATACAAGTTCACAATTGCATCAATATTGTTTCTTCAGACCATCAACTACAAGTTTCATTGCTTTTAATTATTCTTGCCAACATAATTGCTTTTTTCCCCATAAGGTGGAATTTTGAATTTCTTTAATTTGTATCTCTTTTTGATTACTACTGAAGTTGAATATTTTTCAAATGATCATTAACAGTGTGTTTTTAGTCTTTTATCAACTAGTTTAGAAATCTATTTTTAAAAAGATTTTGTTTGTAAAATTCTCTAATGAACATTGAAGGCTATGGGCCTAGGATCAATTTCTATAAAGAAAAATATTTCTCCAATTTGTACAAGAACAAAGGAAACTTTGAGACATACCTTTACATATTTTTTTAGGATCTTCTTCATTTGGTAATTTATTGATATCACGGATTACTTCACGATTGACATCAGTTGATTTTTCTTTTTCAGCATCATTTCCTGTGGGTTTTTCTTCCTGTAATTCACATGAGATTTAGAATAATTGCAAAAGATAATTTCTCTCCAGGTAATTACAATTTTTTCCACACTAATGAATAGAATTATTTGTTGTAATTAAAAATGGTTTATTTAAAAAGATAAGCCTAGCTTTAGAATCCAAAACATGGGTGGGGGGGGATTTGAACAAAACAATTTAGAATACTTGAGATTTCAAATTTATTGTACCTTAATTGGCAGAGATATACTATCTTCTGTATTTTGCTTCAATTGATGTGGAACTAGATAGGGAAATAGATGGTTTTTCTTTTCTGCTTTTATGGATTTGGTTGGTGAAGAAACTACAAGAAGATTAAAAATGGGGAAATATTATAATCTATTGGTTTTGGAAACAATAAAAATTTTAGCCACAAGTTAAAACTAAAACATGTTGTAAACTTGGTTTCTAGCCAACTCTAATGCATTTTGCATGACTCTCTTAACTGGTGGAGAGAATGCCAGCATGACACTGCATGACTGCACGAGGGGTGGAATCGGTGTAAGAGCTTCGGAAAGGACTTTTTTTCTCTAAGAAACATGTAGTTCTAGACTATCTATGGAGAGAGACTCATAGAGAGAAAGAAATGTTAGGTAAACTGGCACCTCAACAAGGGTCTCGTGGTAGAGCTGAATTCTCATTTCACTCTTAGCCAAAGAGCTCATTTACTTATGAATATTTCTAGTGTATTTCAATCTGCTTGATTTATCTGATTTCCATTTGCTACCTACTTAGATAAGTAGGATATCCTCCCTATTTACATATTCAGACGAGAAGGGAATAAGAAAGTATGTGTAAACTTGGAGCATCCTACTTCCCTTTAAGGGATAAATGGACTCTGTGGTTATAAAATATAAGAATACTGACTATTGGTCAAATGTCAAACAATACCCATTGTCTAAAGACCAAATCGAGTGGATAAAGCCAGTAATCCAGGAGCTGGATAAACAGGATAATTAAAAAGGAACATTTCCTGTATAATACTCCTGTTATGTCAATGAAGAAGGAAAATTTGTTAAGGATGGTTGACCTCTTTAATGCTTCGTATAGGATTTTCTCATCTTCTTTTTGTCTTTATGTATTTTTGGGATCTGGGTCAAAGGTACCTTCTGGGACTCCTTTAGAGAAGACGGTTAAAAAAGCTGACTAATCTGGTTTGGGATTAATATACAATACCTTACTAGATGGATATCTATTAGCCTGGGGGCTTACAGAAAGTAGCCAGTGTTTTTCTGGGTTTTGAGTGAACTAGGACTATCTATGAACAATTCAAGAATTATTTTCTTAATTTCTAATGATTGATTTTTGCACCAGCCAAGTTTAAACTCAAGAAGAAGGGAAAAAGGAAGAAAAGATGTTGAATGATATTTTTTAAACTTAGCATAATCAACATGTATAAAAATGTTCCCATGAAAAAAATGTATTAAAAGTTTCAACTTGGAATACCAGACAACCACAATTCCCCCTACTCCCAGGAATCAGAGATTCTTCTTCATTAATCCTGGCCCATTTCATTCATTGATAATTACTCCTTTACCTTTAAGTGTCTTTGGTTCCAATTATATGAGGCAAGAGCTCTAGCAAGTGATGAGGGATAAAGAGGTGGGGACTGGAGCCGAGGTAGCTGGAGAGGGGCTGTTAGAAGCTGAAGCTGGGGCTAAGGTACAGAAGTAGGGAGGGCAAAGTTTGTGGTAAAGACAGGGAATTAGGGGTGAGATGAATTGTGAGTGTAAGGAGAAGGGCTGAAGGCTACAGAGTAAGGCTAATCAGTGGGAATTCTAGCATAAATTAGGGCAAGACAAAGTCCTGAGTGAGGTGAAGTTTAGGGATTCAGTTTCAAAAATATATATTAATATATCCTCATACCAGGCACTGGGGGTACTTTCAACTTTAAGGGTAAGGGCTAACTGTGAGAGAGGCAAGGCTTGTTGACAATAATTACTTTTTTCCTTTGTTAAGATATTTTATTAAAAATTTAACATTTAACACCAACATGACAAACTAGACTTGTCTATGAGAGTAAGTTGTTATGTTCTTTAACTTGATTAACTAAATTTCCTTCCATTCTGTAACCCTCCATTCTTACCTAGTTGGGGGAGAATGATGAGATAAGCAGAGTAAAGCCTGTGTTTATTGTGGTTCTTCCTTCCCCTAGAATTGTTACCATAGAGATATTACCCGAAATGCCCAGAATCCCCCAAGTTCCTTTGTTGTTGTTCACTTTGAAGGAACTGGAAAAGAAATGGCCAGGAAAAGGAGCTCCAGGCATTCATGTTGGCTGGTGCTTGCTAGGATGTGCCAGCAAAGAGGAGCACAGGGCATTGGAAAAGAGGAGACCAGGACTGGGGCTGAGATGCTGCTGATGGCAAGCTGAGGTTGTGACTCCATGGAGGCACCAGTGAGAACAAGAGGAGCCAGTAAGTCAGGATCAGGGAGGCATGTAAACATCATACCATACTACTATTCTTTCCTTTCTTAGTCACTGGAGCAGGGAAGCTGATCTCTTCACATTTTCAGACATTTTACTTTTCATTTCCATTCTGACCCATGGAGAAGAGGGAAGCCTTTTAACAGCACTCAAAGCAATTGGCATTTGGAAGCTTTATTTGCTATTATCTTATTTTTGTCTCTGTGCAATTTGAAGTTGTTACTTAAAAAACAAACAAACAACTAATATGATCATGAATGCTTAGAGTAGGCCTGACAGAGGGGAAGCCAAAACCTAACAAGGAGAGTATTTTCCTAGGGTAGGCTGGATTGGTGGTGAGCCAACAAGGGATTATATAAATATGTTATTGATATGCTATCAGTAATAATCGTAAGCTACCAAAGTATCTTCATACTTATTTAGGTGTTCATATCATACTTCTGGGACTTTTGCTTTTGGTCCCAGAGAGACAGAGAGATTGACAAAGAAAATGAGACTAAAAGCCGCCTGGTATAGGATTTGGTGCTAAATTTTTGTCTGACGGCACCTTGATACTTGCTAAGGCTGTTGTCAGTCTTGCTGGGCATTGAGATCCTTTGAACACGTTCATATTCTACAGGATCTCTTTTTTATGGGTCCCACCCCTACTAAAAGATGTGCCGTCTGCTATAGTCAACACATCAGTAAGTAATAGTTCCTTCTGACTTTTTAAGTGATAAGAGATTGCAAAGACAGGGCATCTTCATTTCAGGATTGGTTCCCAGGTACAAATGAGAATTTGAATTTACCATTTAAAAGATGGCAGTTTAAAAAAAAATTACCTTTGAAAGATTCAATGGTCTTCTCATGGTTTCCTAAAATAACAAATAATTAATCAGTAAATTACGTTTCTTTCTTCCTTCTCCAAAATAAGGGCTTGAATGAGAATTTAGGCTAATGATTATTGTGTGACTAGAACTGACAGTCAAAAGATTTTGACAACACCTGGATGGGAAACTGGGAGCAAATTGTAACACTTTTGGATTTTAAGGATGGATTATATGAGATTTTTCAATTTAACGAAAACTACAATTGATTTTATTTTCAAAATAAAAAAAGGGGACTCATTTAGATTTACCTTTTGTTTGCTCATCTTTGTCACATAAATTTTTAAGGAACCGGTTAGTGTATATATTTTTTATATCAAGTTCTCGATCTTTTTCCTAAGAAAAAAGCAGCATAACACTTTCTTTAATAATGGCTAACATTCATATAGCTCTTCCCACGTTCCAGGCAATGTTCTAAATTCTTTACAATTTTTAATCTCCTTTGGTCCTCACAACAGCCCTGGAAGCTAGGTGCTACTATTATTCTCATTTTATAGAAGATGCCAAGACAAACAGAGTTTCAATGATTTGCACAAAGTCACACAGCTAGTATCTGAGGCTGGATTTAAGCTCAAGTCTTCCTGACTCTAGGCCTAAGACTGTCTACTGTGCCCTTAAGGACTTCCTTTTATCATACACTGTTGAGTGAATATAATGTTCCTAATAGAAGTATTAAAAATACTGGTTTGAAGCAGATATTCTGGAGGAAAAAGCAAATTTCACCTGTTTTCTTCTTTAAATTAGTGCCAAAGTAAAATTAGTTTATTAGCATACTATAGTTTATTATTAGAATTCCAAATCAAGTTTAGTGGTGCACATCTGTAGTAGCTGCTTCTCGAGAGGCTGAGTGTGATGTATTACTTGTGTTTAGGAGTTTTGAGTTGTAGTAGGGCTAATGGGGATTGAGTGTCCATACCAATTCTGATACCTATTCAGTGAGCTCAACGAAACAGGGAGCCACCGGGCTTCCTAAAGAGGGGGTAAATTGGCCCAGGTGCAGATTAAAGGTCCCATACCATTAAGTATTGGGACTGGACTCATGAGTGGCAGATGTACTTCTTGCCTAGGTGAGATGGGGAGACCCAGTCTCAACAATAAAACAATTAAAAAAATTCCATTTCAACAGCACAAAACGCATACACTAAAGCCAATGAACTTTACTCAACATAGAACCTTTTTGAACACTCACAGCACATTTCAATTGGCTTTTTTGTTTAGTAGATGGTAATGCTTAAGTGAGATCCTCTGCTTGTTGATATCTCTAGTACACAAACTTAAAAAATTTAAGAGGTCTATTCAGTTCAATTATCCAGATACATAAATAATTTAAAGTAAGTAACAAGGTTCTGTGAAAAGATATCAATACTATATATACATATAATAGACAATATTTTTAAAGGAATACCTTAAGTTTTTGTTGAAGGTGTTTTACTTCCATTTGGAGGTTCTTTGTAGCAGTTCTAGCAGTTATAGTCTTTCTGTTTTCAGCAGCTAATTGACGACTAAAGGCACTACTGTTCAATCTCAGCTGTCTTTCTAAGCTCTAAAGACAGAATATATTTTTATTTCCTTTTTTTTTTTGAAGGAGGAGGACAGGGGTTAAGTGACTTGCCCAAGGTCACACAGCTAGTAAGTGTATTGTCTCTGAGGCTGGATTTAAACTCAGGTCATCCCGACTCCAGGGCAGGTGCTCTACTCACTGTGCCCCAAGAATATATTTTTATTTAAAATTTTAATTCATAGTGGGACCAAATATGAAAATGTCAGTCTTCATTAAGTCACATCTTTAAACCTTTAAAAAATAATTTTAAAAAACCTAGTCATTTCTCAATTGATAAATAGTCAAAAGATTTGAACAGGTAGTTTTCAGATGAACTAATCTAAGTTATCTATAGTTATATGACATGGATACATTATTCGAACATAAAGGGTAATACCATAAGCAAATTAAGAGAGCAAGGAATGGCTTACCCGTCAGATCTATGGGTAAGGGAAGAATTTAAGACCAAACAAGAGATGGAGAGCAATACTAGATAGAAATGGATAATTTCGATCATATTAAATTAAAAAGGTTTTGCACAAACAAAATCAATGCAACCAAGTTTAGAAAGAGAGCAGAAAGGCGGAGCCAAGATGGCCGCATGAAAACAGCGTCTTGCCGGAGCTCTCTCACAAGTTCTGTTGGATTCCTATAAAAAAAGTGAATCTGAGCAGATTTGAGAGAGTTAGAAATTGCGAGCACTCTGACTGGGGCAAATTTCCCAGCCGGGAGAATCTAAAAGGCTGAAGGAACGATTCTGTAGGCTAGGAAAGCGCTCAG
>JAQQSZ010010908.1:0-12387 GCA_028646595.1 Phalanger gymnotis
CCAGCAATACCACTTCTAGGGTTGTATCCCAAAGAGATCACACAAGTGGGAAAAGGACACATATGTACAAAAATATTTATAGCGGCTCTTTTTGTAGTAGCAAAGAATTGGAAATCAAGGGGATGCCCATCAGTTGGGGAATGGCTGAACAAGCTGTGGTATATGAATGTAATGGAATACTATTGTGCTATAAGGAATGGGGATGATATGGACTTCATAACAACCTGGAAAAACCTACAGGACATAATGCTGAGTGAGTGGAGCAGAGCCAGGAGAACATTATACACAACCCCAGATATATGGATTCTGTGAGGTCTAACCCTGACAGACTTTACTCTTCTCAGCAACACAATGTGCAAAGACAACTCCAAAGGCCTCACGATGGAGAATGCTATCTACATCCAAAGAAAGAACTATGAAGTATGAATGCAGATTGAGGCACACTTCATGCTTGTCTTTTTCCTCCCCCTTTTTTTTTATCTCTTTTGTTTTTGTTTTTGGGTTTTTTTTATTATTCTGTTTCTTCTTTCTCATGATTCATTCCATTGGTCATAATTCTTCTCCACAAATTGACTACTATGTAAATTAATTCAATGTGAAGTTATGCATGGAAGTTATATGGGGTTCCATGCCATCTTGGGGAGGGAGGGAAGAAAATCTGGAACTCAAAATTATGTGGAACTGAATGTTGTAACCTAAAAATAAATAAATAAATAAACAAATAAGCAAACAAACAGATAAATGAATGAATGAATAGATAGATAGATAGATAGATAGATAGATAGATAGATAGATAGATAGATAGATAGATAGATAGATAAAAGAGTTAAGTAGTGAGAGGAAAGAAAATGGAGGCACCTATTCTTGATGGCCTTCTCCAGAAGTCTGGCAGCAAAAAGAAGGAGAGATATGAGGTAATAGCTATTGGAGATGAACAGCTCAAGTGAGGGTTTTTGAAAATGAGAGAGACATAGGCATGTTTGTAGATGGAAGGAGAGCAGCTAGTAGACAGAGAAAGAACCAAGATAAGTGGAAGAGTGGAGATGATGAAAGGGACAATTTGCTGGATGACAGGACAGAATGAGATTGCTTGAACATGAAGGGCCTTTTAAACCTTTTCTACTTGCAACCCTTTCAGTGCTTCTTGAACTGTGTGTGGGTCACAACCTCTAGGGGATCTAGACCCACAGTTTAAGAAGCACCTGCCCTGGCAAATAGAAAGGTTACCTCTTCATGTGAGACAAAGTGAGGGAGATAGTGGTGGAAGGCATCTGAGTAAGGACATAATACAGGTTTTGAGATTGAAAAGTAAAGGGAGAAATAAAATGACAACAGAGTGTGATCTGATAAAGCGTTTTCAATGTTCACGAACATGAAAGTGGAACATTTGTGGGTGATGGCACAATCAATGATATGAACATTCCAGTATGTAGCTGAGGTGAGGTGGAGGAGTAGGTTATAAGAAGTAAACAAGTTGCTTTGGAGGGTAGAAGGGGTCTGCTGGAGCCAGCTTGAGCTTCCAAAAACTAATCATTAAATTTTTAATATAAGCATTTTTAACTCATAAATGCAAACACCACAGATCAGGGCTTCATTTATTGCTTCATTGATTATCTAGATTTAAGAAAGTAATAGAAAAAGTGTTAATAATGCACCAGACTTAAAAGTATATCCTTTGTTTGGATAGCTCAGTTTTTTTGAGATTTTTATTTTTAGTTTATGACACTCAGTTCCACATAATTTTGAGTTCCAGATTTTCTTAACTCCCTCTCCCCACCCTCCCCAAGATGGCATAGAATCCAATGTATCTTCTATATATAACTTTGCTTTGAACTTATTTACACAATAGTCAAGTTGTAAAGAAGAATTATGACCAATGGAATGAATCATGAGAAAGAAGAAACAAAAACATTACAAAAACAAAAACAAAAACAAAAGAGAAAAAACTGGATAGCTCAATGTTAAACATTCACTGAAACATCTGGAGATTAGAGTCTTTGAGAGAACATCAATATATATGTTGAAGTCTCCTAATATGAGGGCAAGAGTTTGGAGGAAAGAAAGACTGAGCCAGGACTAAACTAGTTTAGGAAGGAAGGGGAGAGTCCTGGAGACCAAGAATCTTGGTTGGGTGCTAAATATGAATTGAATGAACCTCAGTGGATAAAAGGTTACTGAGAAATCACAGTAGAGGAAGAGCCTATACCTGGTAACAGGAAGCAAGGAACATTCCAACTCCTTCACTTCTACCAATGAGTTGGGAGATATGACTGAAAATGAAACCAGTGCCTAAAAGAATGGCCATGGTCGTCTGAGTCATCAGGAGATGGAAGAAATAGGAAATGAAAAGGTTTAAAAAGAAAGCAAGCAAGCATTCCAGAGTACACAATGGAAAGTGCAGGTAGCTTTAGAAAGGGATGGGGCAGCGGTGGGATTAGAGAGAAGATTGTGTTAAAAGGGATGGGAATAAGGAAGTGGGCAGTGGGAGGTAGATAACAGGGTTTGAATAATCACAGCCAGGGGTTCAGAATCAATGGTGGGAAGTAGGGAAGAGAAGTCTATGACAAGGTGGGAGTTTGTTAACCATACAGGAATGAAAGAGGTTATTTCTCTCTCTCTCTCTCTCTCTCTCTCTCTCTCTCTCTCTCTCTTTCTCTCTCTCTCTCTCTCTCCTTTCCTCCCTCCCTCCTCTTCCCCCTCTCCACCCTCTTGTCCTCTGTCCCTCTCCCTTCCTGCTCCCCCACCTTCAATGTGGGCAACCTAGCTTGGAAAGAGCCAAGACTACTTAGTATCTGAACTCAGAAGCTCTCTCTCCTTCCTCTGTGAGGTCTCATGAATTTTCTCAGGCTCTTAGCTTCATGGATATTACCAAGATAGTCTCTCAAGGGGACTTCTCATTTCTAAAAATCTTCTGTTACATCATGATGTAATCACCCTGTGTTTCAGGCACACAGTCCTATGGCAAATGAATGAGGACTATCTTTGTGCAATGGGACCTTCTGAGAAATGGAGTTCTTGCCTTAGATATATTACCATTAGATTTAAATGTATGATTAGATATAATTCTGTAAAGTAAGGAAGAGAAATGATTACATTGATACTGCTGAGTTTCATTCAAGAAGGATTTTCCCATTCTGTATTCCTATAAAAAATATAATAGTGATGATTATTATAAGATTTTAAAGTTGAAATGGACTGAAATGTTAATCTAATCCAAGTGATTCATTTTTATAGGGGAGAAAAATCAAGGTGCAGAGGTTAAAGACTTGTCAAACTTAAACGGACAAGCAGCACAGCCAAAACTCAAGCCCAAACACTTTGAGTACAAATTCAGTGCTCTTTTAATACATTACATTACCTACCACAAGTAAGAGGCAATAGACATTGAATGGATTTTTTGTTGTTGTTGAAAGAAAAGATTCTCAAAGTATCTATCAAAAGGGCTGTCATTTTGCAAAATGTTCATAAGTGCTGACACATCTAAATTAGGAAAATTGAGATGACGACATACAATTACACAGGAAAGACTGCATCTATTCAGAAACAAAATAGACAAGTTCTGTTGTGCTCCAATTGAACTTTTTCTTATCTACCCTTCTTCAGTAATCTGTCTACTCAAGTGCATTTGCCATCAGCTGGCCCATTCATATAAATGATTCAAATGCTTCTGAATTTGGTTGCTTTAATTTCTTGATATTTATCCTGATTATAGTTTAATAGTACTTAGAGTTTCATCTTATTTTTGGCACTAATTCAGTTCAACAAACATTCATTATTTGCCTACTAGATTAAGGTTGCCCACCAGCCAATATGTATGTCCAGTACAGCCAGCTGGTACAGCCAACAAATTTAGCACAAAAGCTTATGGCCCAGGAATATTTATGTCTGACCCTAAATTAAGCCTATATTTTATGAATTAACATGTAACACTCCCCAATCTCTTTCTTTCTTTACCTGCTCTTTTCCTTGTGTTATCTAACCTTTATAAATGGTATGACTTTAAATATTTATATTACTTAGAGAGTTAACGTAGTATAGGGGAAAGAACACTAGATTTGGAATTGGAGAACCTGTATCTGAATCTGATTGTTGCCACTCACTACCTATGCAACCATGGGCAAGTTATTTAATTTCTCTGAGTCTCAGTTTCCTTACATGTGAATGAAAGTATTGCCCTAGCTGATCTCTAAGGCACTTACCATCTCTAAATCTAATGATCTATTTGTTATTTCTTCTACTACACAGTAAGAGATGCTATAACAATGTGTTTGCCAAACTGCTTTTGATTTTCCCCATCATTTCTTATTTCAAAATGCAATCACCACCATCATCATTGTCATCATCACCATAAAAAGAAAAAGAGAAAATAGCTAAAAGAACTTTACACATATTTCATTTTTATCCTCATTACAATCCTGAAAGGTAGATGCTGTTATTATCCCCATTTTACAGATGAAGAAACTGAAGCAAACAAAGGTTAAGTGACTTGCCCAGGGTCACACAGTTAGTCTGAATTCAAGTCTTCATGACTCCAGGTCCAAAACTATATACCCACTATGCCACCAACATGTATTTCTGAGTCTATTAAACATTAGACCACTACACTCATTTACTTTTTAGATCTTGCTCAATTAATGGTTGTACATTTCCCCTTCATATATTATACTCATTTACTTTTTAAAAAAATCCAGTGACAGATAGTTTTTTTTCACATACTTTAGAATCTTCCTATTTTTAATCATTTGAGCCAACTTCTCCCTATATATTTTGCCATTATTTTGTTTAATTCTAAAGCATATCAGTAATTTCATTAAAATAAAACAAATGTTCTAATTGGGTTAGTATCTTCATTTTTACTATATTGGTATAGCCCCACCATGAACACTGAACATCTCTACAATTATTTAAGCCTTCATTTGTTTCTAAAAAAAAATCTTATAGTTGTACTCATAAGTCAAGTGTATGTTTTCATAAGTTAATTACCATGATTTCTTTTGCTTTAACTTTAAGTGGGATTTCTCTTTCTAGTTCTTTCATTCTTCTTGTCTATTTTCTCCAGGATGAAATATAAAATCCTCTGTTTGGCTTTTAAAGCCATTTTTGGCCACTTCCAAATGTTATTACATTTACCTCCCTTCCATGTACTCCTAATCCAGGGACAATGGCTTCCTTATTGTTCCCCCCACAACACATCCCATCCTCAAATTTCATATATTTCCCCTGGCTGTCTCCCATGCCTGGAATGCTCTCCCTCTTTGCCTCCACTTCCTTTAGAAATTAGGTCCAATTTGCCCTGCATATATCTCGTATGGACTTGGTCTTTGTCATGTTATTTCCTTCATTAGACTGTGAACTCTTTGAGGGCCAGGATAGTATTTTTGCTGTTATTTGTATTCCGAGCACTTAGCAGAATGCTACAGAACTAAATAAACACTTATTGACTTGTTTAATATATATATATATATATATATATATATATATATATATATATATATATATATATATATATGCGTGATAATGATTTGCAAGAATTTATCTTATATTCTTCTACTTCACTAAAACTATTATCTCAATTTCTTGGTGATTCTCTATCAAAGTATCTACAAATAGTTCTTTCCCTATATTTATCTTCTTATTTCTGTGTGTGTGTGTGTGTGTGTGTGGTCTTATTCCTATAGCTAGCAATTCCAACACTATGTCAAATAATAGTGGAAGCATATTTATTTCACACCTGATCTTATTCAGAAAGGTACAAATGTTTCTCTATTAGAAATAATACTAATTCTTTGTTAATAAATGTGTTGGACTAGCTCAGGGATCAACAGACTATAAACACACGGCCAAATTCCCCTTAGCCTCTTTTTGACCAAGTTAAGAATGGTTTTTACATGTTTAAGTGCAATAAAACTTTATTTTAAAGTATTTTTTAAAATAATGCTAACTATTAGTTTAGAAACATGTTTTTAATTATTTTAGGGACCTTTTCATTCCTAAGCTTCTTAGTGTTTTTTAAACATATGTGCTATATTTTGTAGGATATTTATTAATATTTTCTCCTAAGAATTGTTTTAGTGACATCCAACAGATTTTCATATGCTGATTCTTTGCTATTGTTCTCTTTAGTATAACTATTTATCATTTACAATTATGTTTATCATTAGTTGTTTCTCTGATTTATTCTTTGATCCACTATAATACACAGATTTATGTATATATACATATAGATGATATAGGTAGATAGATAGATAGATCGGTAGATAGATAGATAGATAGATAGATAGATAGATAGATAGATAGATAGATAGATAGATAGATCGGTAGATAGATAGATAGATAGATAGATAGATAGATAGATAGATAGAGAGATAGATCATTGATTTGGTCCACTAAATATTGAAAATATATTTAGTCACCATTAATTTGTTCTCATTTTCCTTTTTATTTCAATGGTCTATAAAGAATACATTTGATATTTCTATATTTATAATCTGCTTATATCTTTTACATTCTAAACTTTTGCCAAGGTCCTATATTATGCTATAAAAAGTGAATGCTTTAAAATTTTTAGTCATGTATAATTTTTTGAACAGTTTGTTTGGAGCTATACTTTCCTTCCAGTTTATCTTTCTGTTAGGTCTGTCGAGGTCTGAAAGAGTGGTGTTTAAAATCACCTATACCTTTCTTATTAAATAGGGGTTTTTGCAATTCAGTTAGCTTTTTGTTTAATTTTTCACATGCTATGTAATTTGGTAGATTTATATGCCTATTTAACATTTAAATTATTATTGACATTGACATTGAGAGTCAATCCAGTGTAGCAGATAGAGTATTAGTTTGTGAAGTAGAGGCTGAGTTCAAATTCTACCTTTGATAACTTCCAGGCTATGAAAGCAGGAGCAATTAATAATCTCTGTGAGCCTCAGTACGCTCATCTGTCAAATGGGGATAACGATATGTTACAAGATTTTTGTGAGAATCAAATGAGATAATATATACAAAGTGGTTTGCAAAACTTAAAAGTACTATATAAATATGAGCTATATTGTCATATTATCTATGGTATCTTTCAGCATAATGTGGTTTCTTTTTTAGTAATTTTTCACAGTATCTATTTTTAATGTATCTATTTTATTTGCCTTATCCAAAATGCAAAAGTCACTTAACCTCTCTCAGTCTCTTTTTCCTTATCTGTAAAATGGGATAATAATCCCCATAGCATTTATCTCAATTGTATACATATATATACATATACACACATATGTATATATATACATATATATACATATACACACATATGTATATATATATATATATATATATGGAGGTGTGGGTGTATATGTGTGTGTGTAGACATATATATAAAACACTCTAAAATGCAAAATTGTTATTATTATTTGCTGATTTTAACAAGACTCTTCTACATTAGAGTATGAACTTTTAGAACAAGGGCTCAGTATTATTTTTCCATAAACATTTGTTGAGTTAAATCGAAGTGAACTATGTATGTCCACTGTACAGTTTATGCATATGGTTATGGAGGTAACCCTGAATAGGGTTAATAAAATCAAATTAGAAAATACTGTCCTAACATGCAGAAATAGCTTCCTTCTAACCTCTCACCCTACCATCACTATCAAGTAATTCCCCAATTCCCATCTCACTGAATTTAATATACTATTTACGTGATAAAAAAATAGATAACATTTTGCTTCATTCCAAAAAACCTTGGAGAATCAAGAGATTATAGATTTAGAGATTGAAGAAACAATATAGGATCTAATACAATCTACCTCATTTTACAGATAAGGAACTCAAAACCCAGAGAAAATGTATATACCTAAGGTTATACAAGCAGAATTGTGACTCTCTTACAAGGCACCTGATTTAAAACAGTGTTCTTTCTACTGTATCATGCTGCATTGAAAATATTTGGAATGTTGGCAATGTGTAACTAAGACTCATAGATCTATTTTATCCAAGAATAATTTTCCATTTAAATTAAAATATTTAAGATTACATTTAAGAAAAGCTATTATTAAAGTGCAGAACTTTACAAATTGTATTATTAAAAGCTTTTAAATACAAATAATTAACTAAGATCATAACCAAATCAAAAATGATCAAATAAAGTTTTGGTAAAGCACAAAGTATTGTTTAAAGAAATGGCACTTTAAACTTAAAACTAAACTTTTTTTTCTTAAACAAAGGGGTTTCCTACTCTCCCCCACCCCCATCACTGCCTTGTCATAGTACAGGGGCTTGCATAGATCAATGAAACTATGAGCTATACCATGAAGGGTTACTCGAGATTTAAATTACAGAAACCAGAGAAAACCATCAGATTATATAGGTCTGACCTGAATAACATCCCTCGTGAATATGAAGTGGAAGTGATGGATAGATTTAAGGAATTATATCTGGTAGATAGAGTGCCTGAAGAACTATGGACAGGGCATGATAAAAGAAAAAAATGGTAGAAACCTAACAGAAACAGGAGAGATTAAGAAGAAGTGGCAAGAATATATAGAATAACTATACAAGAAATATCTAACATCATCAAAAATCACAATGGTGTGGAGTCTGATCCAGAGCCAGACACCCTGGAAAATGAAGTCAAGTGAGCCTTATGAAGCATTGCTAATAATAAAGCTAGTGGAGGTGATGGAATTTCAGTTGAGTTATTTAAAATCCTAAAAGATGATGCCATTAAAGTAATGCATTCAATATGCCAGCAAATTTGGAAATCTCAACAATGACCACTGGATTGGAAAAGATCAATTTACATCCCAATCCTAAGGAATAGCAATTCCAAGGAACGTTCAAATTACCAAACAATTGAACCCATTTCACACACCAGCAAAGTTATACTTAAGATTCTGCAAGCTAGGCTTCAGCAATGTGTAAATAAAGAATTAGCAGAAGGACAGGCTAGTTTTCAAAGAGGCAAAGGAACTAGTGAACAAATTGCCAACATTCACTGTATTAAGGAGAAAGCAAAGGAGTTCCAGAAAAAACATCTACCTGTTTCATTGAGTACACTAAAGCCTTTGACTGTGTGGATCACAACAAAATGTGGCAAGTCCTTAAAGAGATGTATGTAAGTACCAGCAAGTACCAGATCATCTTATTTGTTTCCTGAAGAACCTGTACACAAGCCAAGAAGCAGCCATTGGAACTAAACATGGAATAACTGGTTGGTTTAAGATTAGAGGAGTATGAGAAGTCTGTATATGGTCACCTTATTTATTTAACTTATACACAGAGTACATCATGTGAAACGCCAGGTTGAATGAATCAAAAGCTGGAATTGAGGTTGATGGAAGAAATATCAGCAATCTCAGACATGCAGATGATACCATTCTGATGGCAGAAAGTGAAGAAGAATTAAGAAGCCTCTTGCTGAGGGTGAAAGAAGAGAGTGTAAAAGCTAGCTTGAAGCTAAACATCAAAAAAGCTAAGATCTTGGCAGCTGGTTCCATTACATTCTGGCAAAGGGAGAGAGAAGAAATGGAAGCAGTGTCAGATTTTATATTCTTGGGCTCAGGGATCACTGCAAAGGGTGACTGCAGCCATGAAATTAAAAGATACTTGCTCCTTGGAGTGAAAGCTGCCAAATCTGGACAGCATACTAAAAAGCAGACATCACCTTGCCTATAAAGGTCTATACAGTCAAAGCTATGGTTTTTCCAGTAGGAATGTATGGCTGTAAGAGTTGGTCTATAAGGAAGGCTGAATGACATGGAGCCAATGCTTTCAAATTGTGGTGCTGAAGATTTTTGAGAGTCCCTTGCACAGCAAGGAAACCAAATCAGTCAAAACTCAAAAAAAAAAATAATAATTCAGGTTATTCCCTGGAAGGTCAAATACTGAAGCTGAAACTTATATACTTTGACTACTTAATGAGAAGGGGCTCATTGGAAAAAAAGACCCTGATGTTGTGAAAGACTGAAGGCAAAAGGAAAAGGGAACAGCGGAAGATGAGATAGATAGATAGTATCATAGAAACAATGAACATGAACTTGGAAAGTCTTTGAGAGATAATGGAAAATAGAAGGGCCTGGAATGCTATGGTCTGTGGGGTCACAAAGAGTTGAACACAACTGAAAGACCAAATAACAAAACAACAAAGTTCCTACTCTACAAAGTTTGACCAAAAAGACAGTATAAGCACATGTCACAAGATTCCTGCTAAAATAATAAAGATAATACACATAAAATTGTGTAAAAGCAAAAAATTAGTTTTTAAAAGTAGAAACTTAAGATTGTTTCAGAATGTGCTTATTTTATAAATGCTGAGGATCTTGCTTCTACTATAATGACAACTAAAGTACCACATTGTCTCCTTTATGATCAATAAAGTACAGTCATATGAAATATGGTTTTTATGACTTCTGGCAGCATGGTCAAGTAACTGTATATAAGTCCAGCTTCCATTTATCACTGCAAAATAGCAAGAAATACTCAAAATAAAGTAAAATAATAACCAATAAAAGTGAAAATAAAGACATCCTCACAAGGAAAATTTCCCATAAAAAAAGAGACAGAAGAAATGAGCAAACAAAAAAGAGCTTCATATACATCATGTATGGGGCTGAGACCACTACTCACATTAAAAATAGACAGAGACCATTCTTGAGAAAAGGTAAAAAGGAATTTTATTGCTTTCTCATAAGAAAAGACACCATACAAGCAGTAGAGGTTGGAGGTGTTTTAATTATATTTTACATTTATTTGGTCTGAATAAATGGCTATGTCCCCTGAACAGAGTATAGAAGAGTAAAAAGGACTCAGATGGATGCCAGGCCTTTTATTGACCCCCCCACTTCAAATTTCCTGCCAGGCTCTTCATTGGCCAGATACAACCCCCTGACTGCCTATGTCATGCCCTCCTCCAATGGCTCATTTAAGCATGCGTACGAGCCTCTAACCTTTCACCCCAGAGCTTCGATTAGAACTAGTTCTAACCAGTCACCTGACTTACATTCTGCTAAAGCTGAGGGGTAGGGGGAGGAAGAGGGATACTCTCTGTGGAAACAAAACTGCTCCCTGCCATTTCTTACAATTCTCCCTATTCTTTTATTCCAATTTTTGTTTCCACATCTTTAATACTCCCTTACTCTCTTTCTCATCTGAATTTTTTTCCCTTAACCATCAACTCTTTAAGTAAATAGGGGAAGAGGTAAAGGTTGATTAATGCAATGACAAATATAATGGGGCAGTCCCCTTTATAAATAAAGATACAGAGACCCAAAAGAAAACAATAAAACAATTGTCCCTTTAAGATTCAAAAGTCTCTTGCTATACAGCTGTCTGGCAGGGAACATCATCAATGAAGTCCTCTGGTGCTTGGTATTTGTTCCAGCCATCTCCAGCACAGCATCTCAACATCTTCTTCTTGTCTTCTTGTACAAACTAATTTTCTTTCCACTCTCCTACAAAAGTGACCTTAGCACAATTTTAAGGTACCATATCTAATCCTTATACCTGATCATTTTTACAAATTCAAAATTGGAACCTTGACCAAGTGTCATGTTTAAGAAATTCACATCAGGACTCAGTTTCTTACACTTTACATTAATCCACTATTAATTTCCTCACCAGGAGGATGAGATTTCACTAAGAAATTAACAGCAGGTTCCAGTATATATGTAAATACATTAAATAACCAATTTTTAATTAAGATTTTTTATTTTTAGTTTACAACACTCAGCTCCGCATGATTTTGAGTTCCAGATTTTCTTCCCCCCTTCCCCAATCCATCCCCAAGAAGACATGCAATCTGATATCTTCTATATATAACTTCACATTAAACTTATTTACACAATAGTCAAGTTATAAAGAAGAATTATGGCCATGTGAATCACGAGACAGAAGAAACAAAATGAAAAAAAAATTAAAACAAAAGAGGAAAAAAAAAAAGGAGAGCAAATAGTTCGCCTCAATCTGCATTCAGACTTCATAGTTCTTTCTCTAGATGTAGATAGCTCTCTCCATCATGAGTCCTTTGGAGTTGTCTTTGAACGTTGAAAGTACTGCTGAGAAGAGAGAAGTCTATCAAGGTTAGTCATCACAGAATCAATATATCTGTGGTTCTGCATAATATTCTCCTAGTTCTGCTCTGCTCATTCAGCATTATGTCGTGTAGGTTTTTCGGGTTATTATGAAGTCCATATCTTCCCCATTTCTTATAGCACAATAGTATTCCATTACATTCATATGTAATTACCACAGCTTGTTCAGCCATTCCCCAACTGATGGGCATCCCCTTGATTTCCAATTCTTAGCTACTACAAAAAGAGCCGCTATAAATATTTTTTGTACAGATGGGTCCTTTTCCCACTTGCGTGATCTCTTTGGGATACAGCCTTAGAAGGGGTATTGCTGGGT
>JAQQSZ010010909.1:0-12387 GCA_028646595.1 Phalanger gymnotis
CACAGGGGTTTCACACCTGATAGGGCTTTGGGCCTGGGGCTTAGCGTTTAACAGGTGAAAGTACTTTCACCATAAACAAAAGCCAAACTCCTCAAGGGCACCCGTTAAACTAAGCCCATTTTGCCTTACTGGCACACCATCCAAGCACCAAATCTCACCCAGGGCCCTGTGCTCTCTGTGGATACAAAAACTGCTATAAAACAGCCCCTGTTCTCAAGAAGCTTACAGTCTATTAGGGAGACAGAATAAGGGTGTGCTGGAGCCAGCTCAAACCTGCTTGCGAGAACCAACTGTTAAATTTTCAGCGTGAGCATTTACACCTTGGAAATCAGCAAATTCTACAAATCAGGGCTTCATTTATTGTTTTTTGATTGTCTAGACTTTTAAAAGGAATAGAGAAAATGTTAATAATGTAGGTTAAACCTAAAAGTGTGTTTGGTACATTTTCTTTGGAGAGCTGATTGTTAAATATTTACCATATGCATATCCCTGGATATGATGAGCATACAAACAACTATGATACAAGTGCCAAGGAAAGGTCACGGCAAAGGGCAAAGACAGGGCACTGCTTATTGTAAGATGGCTGATGAGAGCTCTACCACATTTCAGGAGAGATTCTTTTTAAGAGAAGTCACTAATGTTGATTGCAAAGGAATAGAAAGGGACAGACCTGTTTAGCTCCTGGTTTTTGCTCCATGGGAGTCATTGTCAGTGTCTTGGTCTCCTTCTCATACTGACAGTAGTATTTCACCCATGATATTCCCAGAGCCCCTGGGACAAAAACAAAGAAAAAAACTCAGTGAAACAATTCTCACTGTAACTTCTAGTCCCCCTCAGACCCAGTTCTTATAGGATGCTCAAGCCACAGCTGGAAGGGAGCCAGAGGCCCACTAGTCCACTCCTTTCATTTTACAGAGGGGGAAACTAAGGCCCAGGGTGAGGAAGGGACTTTCCAAGAGCTCACAGGTAGTAGAGGCAGAGCTTGGATTTGAAAACAGGTCCTCCAATTATAAATCAAGTACCCATCCTACTGCACCCTGATACCTCCAGAACTGTCCAAGTTCATCACTCCTGTTCTGGCCATCCCCTTCTTCCCTTTGCCGCCTGGACCCTATATCAGTTCACCCTTGGACCAGCCACCAGCATCCATTTGCGAATTCCTTTGCCCTGCCTCAGTTCATGCCTATCTTCAGCCCTGGGGCCTGGCTACCTCTGCCTTCTGTGTTTCTAATCCCACGGTTAACTCTCCCCCCCTCTTCACATTCTCTATATAAGAAGGTGCCCTCTCAATCTCCCTCACACCTCAGCTGCACCCCATTCCCCTCTCTCCAGGTACAGGACCCTCACCTAAGTTTAGGGCCGCAGCATCTCTTGCCTGTACTATTATATCTGCCTCCAACTTGGCCTCTCTGCTTCCAGTCTCCTCCAGGCTATTTCAAAGGCTTTCACATTGCTAGTCTCATTTGACTCTCCAGCCATGGGAAGGAGGGAGGCCAAGTCTTGCTATCCCTGTTTGACGGTGGAGAAAACCAAGGCAAGGAAAGCCTAGATGGCTTTTCCAGTGTCACGAAGGTCATGAGTGGCAGAGATAGAACCAGAAAGCATTATTCCATATCTCCTTTCTCTCCTATAACATGCGCCTGAGGAAATCTAGTTCCCTTACATACTGGGGAACATATGTTTAGATGCCAGCAAGTAACAACTTTTCCAGAAGCGGAAGATACATTATTCTCTCTATATCAGGAGTTTTAAAAAATCTTACTGAGTTATATCAGGAGACCTGGGTTCAAATCCTGGCTCTGTAACGTGCATCATGAGTCTGGGTCTCAGTTTTTGCTTAAAAACAAGCGCTTCAAATTGGATGACCTCCAAGATCCATTCCAGCTCAAAACCCTAGCAAATCCTGGTTTAGCTCTCTGGTTACTCCAAACATCATAATTTGGGACAGTGACTGGACTAAAAGGGTATGGGGCCTATGGTGAGAAGTTCCAAAGGGAAACACCATCCCCTCCCACACATAAGTGATTCCAGAAAATGAATTCAGAATATCTGCTTAGGAGACTGGAAGAGTATGCATCATTTGCAATGTTCAGTCACTGAATTAATTATTCCCTGACACCAGTTAGCCACAGCAAAACTATGAAGTTTTGCCCAACACATTTTAATTAATTACAATATTGGTAACATACTTTAAGATGCATTACAAGACCAGTGTTCTCCAATCAAACTGTTTCCTCATTTGCACAATGGAGATGGTTGGAACTAGGCAATCATTAAGGTCCCTTCCAGGATGAACATTATATGTTCTCTCTCGCTCTCTCTCCCTCCCTCCTTCGCTCTCTCCTCTTCTCCTAACCTCTTTCACCCTCTTCCTCTTCCCCCCTTTTCCTCTTCTCCTCCCTTGCCCTCACTCTCCCTTTCACTTTCTCTCCTCTTCTCTCTCCCTCTCCCCCTTCTTCTCTCTATTCCCCTCTCCCCACCCTCTCCTCCCCTCCTCTTCTCTCCACTTCAGCTCAAAACTCCTGAGCTCAAGTGACCCTCCAGCCTCAGCCTCCCTGCTAGCTGGGATTACAGGTGTGCACCAACACACATAGCTGAACACTGTATGTTTGAAGGCTGTTTCTAGTTCTGAGAACTATGTTTCAGACCCCTCCAGCTAGGATACTCTGTGTTCTATGTTGTAAGGTCCTTTCCAACTCACACACTGTATATTCCTTTTTAGCTCCAATTTTATTTCCAGTCCCAAATTCTCTCCCTCTCCTACCCGTTGAGAAAGCAGGAAAAATAAAACCCATTACTAGCACGTATAGTCGAGCAAAACAAATTCCCTCATTAGCCATGTCCAAAATAAATATGTCTCAATCTGTCCTCTGAGTTCATAAGTTCTCTCTGTCTGGAGGTGGGGAGCATCAAACACTGCATATTCTGAGGCCCTTTCCAGCTTCGCATTCTGTGTTCTATGTTCTAAGGCTCCTTCTAGTTCTACCAGTCTGTCAGACAGTGCAAAAGGAATAAACGTGAAAGCAGTTCTCTGCCTGCAGGCCCCCATCAGCGTGCTCACATACATACATTTCTCTTGGGTGTAGAGATAACCCTCGATGGTTGGCTGCCCTGGGAGCTTGCACATCTGGGGGGCCTCCTTCATCCTCTTCTTCAGTTCTTCCATCTCCTCTCGGGTACTAGAAAAGTGATTTCTTGTCTGCCAAGACATGATCGCCAGGAATGAGTGTAGAGTAAGCATTATACACCAGGACACAGCAAGAGCTGCATTAGATGGTAGCAAGTAGATTGACCAGATGGTCTGGAGTTACTGAAGGGAGTGACTGCATTTTCTTAGGAGATTAGAGTCAGGGGAGTGTGCATCCAGAGGACCATAACCTATAATTAGGAGGTAAATGGGATTGTGGAAAAAACCTTGCACCATGATTCAGGAGACTTGGGCTCACATATAATCCTAAGCACCGAGATCTAGAGCTACAGGGAAGTTCAAAGGGCACAGAGTCTACCCGTCTCATTTTACAGAAGAGGAAACTGAGACCCAGGGAAAGGACTTGTCTAAAGTCACACGCGGAATCCTAGATCTCAAGCTAGAAGAGCCCTCAGAGACCTTCAAGTCTGACCTTCTCATTTTACAGAGGAGGAAAATGACTTTTCCAAGGTCACACAGGTATTAAGTTGCAGAGAAAGGGATTCGATTAGGGTTCTCTGACTCCAGAGCCATTGTTGTTTCCATTGTTTTAAATCCAACTCTGCCCCTAGCTACCTTGGATAACCTTGGGAAACTCACACAAAGCATTTTGGGCCTCAGGCTTCTCATCTGTAAAATAGAGCCCTTCCTCACCATTGTTATGCTAGGTATGAAAAAGCAGCATGCAGATACACAGCAGGCTGGTGGAACTCTGAATATGCCCTTACTTCAAGGTAGACAGGTCATTAAGAACTAGTGATTAAGTGCTATGGCTTGGCCAAGAACTTGGTGGTATCAGGATTGTACAGAACATCTAGAACACATGGCCTTGGAATCCCAGTACGGTGCTCCAGACCTGGAAAGGACTTTCATTTTACAGAAGACGGTAAGTGACTTGTCCACGGTCACATATGGGCAGTAAATGACCCGAACCCAGGTCCTCTGACTCTAGAGTCACTGTTCTTTCCACTGTACTACTACACTGATAGCTCTAAATCCTACACTTCTATGAGGAAAGTAGGAATATGATTATACTCATTTTACAGACATGGAAACTGAGGCTCAAAGAGGTTAAGTTACTTGCTCAAGGTCATATGTGATGGAACTAGAACTTAAATCCAGGTCTTTGACTCCAGAACCATTGCTTTGTACACTCCACCACACTACAGGGCATCCACGTGTCAAGGCCAAAGTTCATGGCAGTTGACTGACCTAGAAGAAGTTCAGGATTTGTGACTGCAGACTAGTGGTCCCCAAGGCAAGGCCCATGTGATTCTGCTTTGGGTAGGCTGCTGGGTAATGGGGTTCAAGTGGCCCACATTGGAGTTCATCCAGCTGGGAGAGCAGGCAGGACAAGAACAGGAACCAATGAGGCTGGCTTATCTCAAAGATCCTGAAACAGGGCCCCAGCAGGTTAGCTGGGCAAAGCTCCCAAGAATGCAACCACCCCTGCCAAGGCGGGAAGGGGGACAGACAAGGAAATGGAAACCCCCAGGGACAAACTCACATTTTGCAGACTGAGCTGGAGCTGTTGTTTGTAAGGGAGGAAATCCTGTGTTAGTTCTACTGTCAGATTGTTGGAAATGAAGAGACTGTGAAGAAAGGCCAAGACCTAAGGAGAATGGGCAAAAAGACTTTTTACTGCAGGTAACCCCTCCCCACATCCCACACCCCTCCCTTCATCAGATACAGGAAACAGCTACTACTGGACAGTAAATCTTTCAACTGAGCCCCTGGTGTCCTATACAGCGCATCTGCAACCACCCCCTTTTACCAGCTCAGCATCACAACAGTTAGAGCCATGCAAACACCTCCACCCTCGGCCACACGGCGGAGCAGTGAGCGAGGCTATCATCTGATGGCAAATGCATTCAGTTCCTAGGCTCCTGCTTTTAGCTGAATTATAAACCATGATCATTTCCTAGCTTAAGTAAGACTTTGTAAATTAATGAGAACTTTCAAGGCAACTGAACCCTTACATGACCTTAAGCAAGTCACTTGATGTGTCTGAATCTCAGTTTCTTCATTTGTCAGTGCAGCAAAAATATGGCTAGTAGCTACTGTGGCTGTGTAAAACCAACAACAACCAGCACACAGAAGACCGCTAACACAGGTTCTTTAATCTATTTTTCTAAGGAAAGCAGCTTTAAGGGGTTAACAATCTCAGTTTAATTAAACATACATATATCATTCACTTAGTTTGGGGAGAAAAGATCAGCCCCCTGAACTTCAAGGCAAATACAAACAGAAATTACAAACATCAACAGACAGACACTGTCTGATTCAAATCACAATATGTAGTTTCCAGAGATGCACCAATATCTGTCTGGGTTGTCAAAGCCGGGGGTGGGGTGGGGCAGTTACACAACTTGCCCATAGTCTCAATGCTCCTTCCATGAGTGAGCCTCAAAAGTCAAACACTGAGCTCCCCTCAATTATATCCTGTTCGGAGCCCCAACGGCTCTGACATCACCCAGGCTGGGGGTGTGAAGGTTCCCCATCCCCAGGATCACATCGTATACAAATCAATGACTCCCAATTGTCTCAGTGCTGAGAAATACTTCAAGGCAAAGACAGCCAAAGGTTTCCTACCAATTCAAGTACGTCTTGGAATAAAGCTCAGTACAAATTAGGAACTGATTTCTAGTTAACAGAAGGGGGTATGATATAGTGGGAAGAAAACAGAATGAGGATTCAGGAATAACAGTAAGAATTAATAAGAATAAATAGCTCGAATTTATATGGCACTTCAAGGTTTGAAAAGCACAATGACCCTGACAGGCAAGTGCTGCTCTTATGCCTATTTTACAGATGAGGAAATTGAGGCACACAAAGGTGAAGTAACTTACCCAGGTCATGCTGCCAGGAAGTGTCTAAGGCAGGATTTGAACTCAGGTCTTCCTGAGGCCTGCTCTATTTGGTGCACCACCCAGTTCTGCCACTGATGTACTGGGTGGCTTTGGGAATTGGACTTAAGGCTCTCCTTCCTCACTTCTGCCTCTTGGAATCCTAAGAGCCAGACTGTAGAGGAGGCCTATCCAGCTCCCCTGGGCCATGAGCATCCTCAACCCTCCAGTTACCTTGCACTCACTTTGTATATCTATTGTCTGTAACTATTTATGCATAAGTTGTCTCCTCCATTCAAATGTAACCTCCTGGAGAGCAGGCACACCTAGGATGGTTGCTGTAAGGGCCTCTCCAGAGTTATCATTCCATGGTTTTAAATATCAATACTGCTGGAATGCCATAGCACAGCAGCCGTGGAATGGGCCTTACAGGTTATTTAGTTCAATATCTCTCATTTTACAGATGAGGAAACTGAGAACAGAGAAGGACAGCAACTTGCCCAAGGTCATGAAAGAGCTTGCTACAAGGTCTTTACCCTCAGGCCTTAGCCCTGACACAGACAACCAAACTTTGTGCAGCCACCAGTGTTTTGAATTTGCTTGAGAGGCCAATGTCACCACTTTTCCACGGAAATCTACAATCAGAAACAGTAAAGAAAGAGATGGAACTTACGGGCTCCACAATATTGAATTTCTTGGTCTCCTGAACCTCCTGGATCTGGTACACATAGTCGAGAGATGACTCAAAGAAATTGTGTCTCTCTCTGTCCAACTGTAAGTCAGCCTATAAGAAAGGAAGCATGAAATGTCATGGAATGGAATGGAGGGTAAGCAAGGCAATGCTTTGGGAGACTACCTGGGAGAAAAAGGCTGTCCTGCCAAGGCCACCTTATTATTCGTTAGCCAAGCTGCCAGGGACCTGGCAGGGATGCCTGCTCAACCAGGACCTGGTAGGGAACACCAGCAGCTTCCACAGAAAGATCTTTGAAAATTGTAGATCAAAGAGTAGGGCAGATAAGATCAAAAGTTCCTGGGGAGCAAGGAACATCATCTTCTCTGAATCCTCCAGCATCTGGTGCCATCTAGCATATAATAGGGTCTCAAGACTTGGACTCCTTCCTATGCCCTTTGGTCACTTGGAATATCCTCCCTCCCCTTCTTCATATCCATCATATAACTCCCACCTCGAATGCTCATCACCTCGGAACTTTCCCCTTCTGCTCTTACATAACACTTTGTCCTATGATCTCTGATACGCTAATGTGCTATTTATTATATATTATAGTACATGTTGTATATGGTATAGTGCGTATAGCATATAGTTTATTACAGTATATGCATTTTATCCCCCAACTAGAATGGAAGCACCATGAGGACAGAGGCCATGTCTTATCTAAACTTCCCAATGCCGACCATAATCTGTACCCAGCAGGTGATTCTTAGTAATTCCTTCTCCACTCAAGCAATGAATAAATTATAGGGAGTTGACTAGCCAAGCTGTCTGATCAATTTGTTGAGCTTATCAGGGATGGTCCTCTGTATCTCATTGACTGAGGATGAAATGATTGGCTGTGGTTGGTTCTGATTGCCATGGTTCTAAACTAAGCCTTTGTGCCAGCCTGGGAAAATGGCACAAGCTGCAGAGTTGGTCCTTTTTGGAGAGGAGACCTAAGATTGGACCTGGTTCTGGTGGTGGAGGCCTATGGATGCACAGTCTCCCTCCCCAACCTTGAGGGCAGCTAACGGTCAACTTGGGAAAGTTGTCTGTGCTTCCATCCAGGAAGCTAGGAAGGAGAATTCATGAATGCTAGGGCTCCTAGACAGAACAGGCCTTTTTTCTGGACAATAATTGAGTTCTTGGAGAATCTAGTTATTTAGTATTCTGGAGAGAAGAGGGAAAGTTCTTGAGTTCTAGAACCTAGCCCTCTAGAGAGAAAAAAGGATACAAAAGACTTGGACTTTTGAGTTATTCAGACACTGTCATCTCAGCGAAAGGAACATTGAGCCTGTTTCTTTTTCCTTCCCAGAAGAAGTTCAAAATATTCTAAGTTGGAAGCCTTGTATGTAGCACTGGGGAAAAGTGAGGCTCACCAGAGTGTCAGGGGCTTTCCCCTCTACCAACACCAAATTCACTTTCCCTTACAAGGGAAGTCCATACCACAGAGTACCATTCACTGTGAGTCTGGAGGCCTAGGGCCCCAGGGGAAAGGTAGGACTCATCAGAGAGGAAGGGGAGTTGTATTTATATTGTTTGTGTTAAGGAGTGTCCCATGCCCCTCAACCCCAATTAACATAACAAGGTTCTCTATGCCAGGGCTTAACCTGGGTATATGCATAAATTTCAGGGGGTCTAGGAAATTGGATGGGAAAAATTAAATCTTTATTTTCTGTAACCACTAACTGAAACTTAATGTTTTCCTTCAATTATTTAACATTATTCTGAGATGTCCAAGACCCCAAAAAGGTTTAGAACCACTGATCTAAGCTCAGAAATCTTCATCAGAGGAAAATACCTTTGTGTTTGAGTTACAATATCAGTCAAAGGTGCAACCTAGGGACAGAACAATTCTTGGACATCTCTACTGAGCCAATCAAAGGTGTAAACTAGGTATCAACTGAATGAAAGCAGATGATGACACCCAGGAAATGTCTTGTGGCTGGTTGAAGAGCATCAGTCAGTCATCTTGTGAGCACAGATAAAACAGCAAGCCAGTTCAGAACCTGGCATTCCAATAGTAGTCCAGACTAGATGAAGAAGAGCTCCAGGCAAATATCTAAAGAGTATCTGCCTCTCTGCTCTCTCCCTTCAGAGGGTGACTTTGTAAACTTGAAAGGGTAGCCCAATTTGGTCTTCCCATCAGATGCAGTAGGGCTGTCACCAGAATGGCAGTGGCTGATGACAGCATCTGCACTGGGAGCCCGCACAGACTAGACACACCAAGGGAAAGGCAGCTTTGGGACTGTATTCAGCACGCCGATGCTCAGAGCTCAACAGAGAGCTCCACTCGCCAAAGGGAGAACTCCCCACTCCTGGCCACAGGAAGTCCTTTTTCCCTTTGGCCATCAGTCATCTGCTTCCTTGTAGTTCATGCCTAATTTCTGCCTTTGCCTGACTGACTGACTGGTTCATTAGAGGCATCTAGGAATTTTTCCCACTTCATTCACACCATTCATTGATTGATTCTGTAACTCGAAGAGGTGTATTCACGTCATAAAGGTATCTAAAGGTAGATTAATCTTGTTATGTTAATTAGGGTTTAGGGCTGTGGTGTATCTCTCTGGCAGTTTTTATGGGCTAGCAAATTGTTGTACGTGACTGTGATAGAACACTATTGTGCTATAAGAAATGATGAGCAGGATGCTATCAGAAAAACCTGGAAAGACTTACATTAACTGATGCAAAGTGAAATGAGCAGAAGCAGGAGAACACTGGATACAGTAAAAGCAATATTGTATGACAATCAACTATAACTGACTTAGCTATTCTGAGCAATACAGTGATCCAAGATGATTCTGAAAGACTTATGATGAAAAATGCTTTCCAGCTCTAGAGAAAGAACATACAGAGTCTGAATGCAGATCAAAGCACACTTTTTCTTTACTTTATTTTTCTTTCTTGTCTTTGTTTTCCTTCATAACATGACTAACATGGAAATATGTTTGCATGACTGCACATGTACGACCTATATCAAATTGCTTGCATTCTCAAGGAGTGGGAGAGGGAAGGGAGAGAATCTGAAACACAAAAAAATTTTAAAACAAATGTTTAAAATTGTTTTTACCTGTGAGGAAAAATTAAAATTTTAAATAAAAAAACAACTTTTATGGGCTGCTCTAAGTCCTTTATGTGTTTTAAGCATTTGCTATGGAGATATGAACTGTTACCTTGAATACTTGTACAGAAGCTGGAAATCTTTTTACCTACATGTTTGGTGAACCCGACATGAGCTACAGTCTAATATTTCCATGGCAAAACTCTGGGTAGAAGGAAAATGAGCCAAAAGGAAAGTGATTGTGGAAGCCTGGGAATCCTGAGGCATGAGTTACAAATGAAGGAAGAAAGGAGTAAGACCAATGAGGCTAAAAAGGAATGTTCCTCCTCTCCCAGTTCTGCTCCTGATTCTCTCAACTCTTCCACCTCTTCCCCAGCCACCTTCTCACCCTGAAGATACCTGTACCCCTGTGACCCCCCTCTTCCAGTTGGTGATTTCCTGCCCTGCAGCTTTCTTTGAGGAAACGTCCAAGTCAGCCATGCTCACTCCTCCAGGGATGTATTTGTAAATGTTTAACAACTGGCTCTCTGGGAAAAAAAATGTACACACGATACACTTTAAGCTTAGTCCGCATTATAAACATTTCCTCCATCACTTTCTTGAATCTAGACAATCAACAAAACAATAACTGAACCTTGATTTGTTTTGTTGTATTTGCCAATTGGCCTCAACTGGGCCTTCACTGCTACTAGGTAACCCTTCCCATATCAGCTCATTATCCCACTCTCCACAGTGGCTCTTCCAAACCTTTTCATTCCTCCTTCAACTTCCTCTGGCTCCCTTTCCCCATCCTTTTCTGCTGCAATAGCCCACTGGGGGTCTGCCTGCCTCAAGGCTCTCCCCACTCCAATCCATTCTCCATTCAGCCACAAACATTATTTTCCTAATGTGCAGCTCTAATCATGTTGCTGCCCCTACTCAATAAACTCCAGTGGCTCCCTACTGATGTGGATGAACAAAGGTGCCCTAAGGGATGAGTTTCTCTCCTAAAAGTCTCCCTAAAGGTGCCTTAAAGTCTCCCCACCTTAACTTCCCCCTCAACCTGGACCATGGAATTCCTTGTCTCCTGCCCTACCCTGAGTCCAAAAATTTCAGGTCTCCCTTATCTTGTGTCAATTATTGTCCTTATCCTGTAAGACTTATCCTATCCCTAAATCTCCAATGCCCATAAGAAACCCTAAAATCATCCTACAGGCTGTATAGCTTTTTGTCTATATAAATCTGGTTCCTTCCCTACATCAGGGCCTTTGTTTAGTTCCTTGCTAAATCTCAGGCCTGCTGCTCTTGCGTCAATAAAGCTCCCAATGGCTACAGAGAAGGTCTAAGTGAATTCTTTAACATTTGATGAACCAGCTCTCCTGACTCTGACCTCATCATTATTTTGGTGCTGAAACCCGGGAGTCCAAATACTAATTGGACTCTAATGATCTTCTTCTAGCCACTGAGATAACAGGTAAGCACCTTTTCCTTTGTTCTCTTCCCCAGACCCTTTCTGCTCCCACTGTCTACCCAGCAATGAGACCCCTGGAGTACCCAGACGCTGCCAGCAGCATGTGAAGCTCCACTGACTTCTGGGTGGTCAGTCGGACTGTGGCCCTTGGTATAAGGGGACACCCTTGCCTTGGGTTGGTCATTTTTCTTTCTTCCCTCTGTCCTGGGACACTGGGACAAGTGGTGAGAGGCTGCTAGGAGGGAAATTCGGGAAGGAGATCTTTAAAGAAAAGTGTCTAAGTGTTCCACTATAACACAGCCTGACCTCAATATAATCTGCAAAAGTAATCTGTAAAGGGGATTTCAAAACAAAACAAACTTAGTAAGAAATTTGGTCTCCAAAACTTAAAGAAAAGGTACCTTGCTCTGCTTGAGCAGACTTTTTAACCCTGTCTTGTTCTCCCTGCACCTTGGTTTTTCTTTGGGACTCCCTGTACCCCGGTTTCAGGGTCCCTGCGCCAATCCAAGGAAGTAAAGGTTATCTGGAACTTGGAATTCTCACCACATGTCTTCAAAAAATGTGAATTTCAGGGGGGTGGAGCCAAGATGGCAGCTGGAAAGCATGGACTAGGGTGAGCTCCCTGCCAAGTCCCTCCAAAAACCTATAAGAAATGGCTTTGAACCAATTCTAGAACTGCAGAACCCACAGGGTAGCAGAGGGAAGCAGGGCTCTAGCCCAGGACAGCGTAGATAGTCTCTGGGTAAGGTCTGTCCCACATGGAGCTGGGAGGGGAGGGGAGTGGAGCTGAGTGGAGCAGAGCCCAGCCTGGGCAGCATGGACCAACCAGACCAGAAGCCGGGCAGAGCGTGCCCTAGCACCCTGAATCAGTGAGCTGCAGCAGTTACCAGACTTCTCAATCCACAAACATCAAAGACAACAGAGTAGGTTAGTGGGAAAAGCTGCTGGGGACAGAGTGTAAAAGGAGATTGCGGTTCGGCCACTGCCCCAGTGGCAGCGGTGTTGGGGGAGGGAGTAGGAGTGGCTAGGGGGAGGAGTGGGAGTGGCTATGCTTTGCTGTGCAAATCTATCCATATATGGTAAAACTGTGTTTGGCGTTCTGGGATTGGTCGAGACTGATCCAGGAAGTGC
>JAQQSZ010010910.1:0-12386 GCA_028646595.1 Phalanger gymnotis
CTGGCAGGATTCAGAAGCAGATGTTGAGAGGGCATTAGGCAGCAGACATTGAGGGAGAGACAGTATTGAGAGAGACTGCAGAGCAGAGCATGTAGAACAAGAAACAGTTGTGGAGATCAAGGAGAACAGAGCTGGCAGAGCTGCAGGAGAGAGTGCTGAGCAGACAGTTAGGATTTGTGAGTGATTGTTTACAGGAAGGCCCTAGTGGGGGAGGGGGAGGGGGAGGAGGGGTTGCAGGATGGCTTGGCTCCTTGCTATGATACTTTGTTATAATCTCTTTGTTGTTACATTGAAGTGAGCTTACTGGTTTTGGAATATAATTGCTACAGTATGGAATTGGAATTACTGGTCCTGGGATTGGATTCTCTTATGTCTAAATAAATGTTATACTTCCTCTGCCTTCTACTTAGAGAATTTCTTATACTTTGTGATTCCAAACCATACAGGCACGTTCATGGTCATCCTTGAGGTCATGAATCATCTTGCCTTACTGATATACCCTCTCCCAGCAGTAATTAGTGTCCTTTGGAGAAGTTTATCTAGTGTTCCTTGCTTTGAGTCATACAATGACACCTTTATGCTGCATGAAGAAAATCAGTCGTCATTACATGTAAGCCTTCACAACACTTTTATTTTATCCTGCTTTTACATGCTTAAAAATGTTGGAGATGGGGCACAGACCATGATTTATATAAGCTTTGGAACCTAGGGATGTGTCTGATGTCATATTTCTTCCATTCCTTACTTTTTCTCTCTGTCCCAGAGTTACCAATGCCTTCCCCGTCCATCATCACCACAGATGCCTGAGAAGGTTGTGGGTGGATGGAAGTAATAAGGGCAAGGACAGGCAAGGGCACACTTGTTATGTTTTGTACTCATTGCAAATTTTTCAAGTTATCGATACTACTTCACAAATCCCACATCAAGGAGAACAGGATGTTATCTTTTCACTAGAAATTAAAATACAAACAGAGTAGCTACCTGTTTCAAAAGATCCTAAGAGTAAACACAGCCCCAAAATAATCAGATAGGAAAAAAAAACAGGAATATTCAGAGAAGCTGAAAAAAGTATTTGGACAACCAAAATAACAGCTAATCTAATTTCAAATGGGCTTGTAATGAAATTCAAAAGCACATCCTCCAACTCAAACGGTCTATTCAAGGGTTGTAGCTTGTAAGCAATTAGATGTGATCAGAAATGCACATCCAATTCCCAAATTCTCTTTTGGCCTTTTTCTTGGGGGTGGGGGGGGATAGAGAAGCAATATTGGCTTAGACAAAAAATAGCACAAACCAACTTTATAACAAATCATCTTAGAACATGTCAAGTTCATCATATGGTTTCAGTGACTTGGAGAGTCAGCTGAAAAACAGGTCAAGTAGCAAACATGGTTGTTAAATCAGTGAATTATAAATTGGATTAGGATGGGGGGGAAACCTAATAAAGTTGAATTTTTTTCTTCACTTGATATGCTCCATGAAGATGCTAGATTAAATTCATTCAGCAATTCAACAAGGAAAGAGGACTGTGAGTTAAGGAGTCTCTGAGTATACAATTCCAAAAATGTGGCACTACATTGTGCTGTCATCTTGCAGAAGGTCACCCCACTGGGGAAGTTTTCATTTAAAAATTACATTCTTTCCAAACATTTTAATATCAGGGAGTTGTTTTGTAAGAGTACTCTTTTCTCTTATCTGATTTTTGTATACTCTTCCAGCTTTTTTCCTCCCATAAGATTATTTAAGGGCTAGAGACAGTATGACGTAGTAGATAGTAACTTAAATTTTTAGCCATCCAGGGCATAGAGAAGTTGAGTGACTTGCCTCTCTTCATATAGCTAGTAAATGTCAGAGCACGACTTGAATTCAGTTTCTCCTGATTCCAAGGCCAGTGTTTTTAATCTACTATCAAAATTCTGGGAGAATGCTGTCTATATCAATGACTATGTCTTCCACAACTCCATGGCACCCATCAATGATATCTTTTCCTAGAAGGTAATAGGTATCTCAGAATGAGGAAACACAGAGACTAGTAGAAGGTGAAATGTGAAAGGGTAATAGAGTACTTTTTAAAAAACCTCCCTGATACTAAACTACTTTTTTTTTGCTTAATGTGTGCACATATCACTGAGAATCAAATTTTTAAACTTAGAAAAAAATCATTTTCTCCATCATTGAGACAGCCTGAGCAAGAACTTTATAAATATTTTTGTTTAAAATGCAGGCCTATCCCTAGGGAAATAAAGAAGAGATGAAGGCATTGGTATTATTCAGGACTGGATGAAGGACAAGCAGAAAGTCCTTGAGAATCTTGACTGTCTTAGGGTTGGGGGATAAGCCGGGTCCCTAAGACTTCTACCCTTTATCACTAATCCCCAAATGGCCCTCCTTTCTTTCTGACCTTGCTACATTTATTTTTTATTATAATTGCCTTTTTAAAAAAAGTCACTTTTTGATTGCATGATACTCAGTCTGAGAGTATTAAGTTGTTCTTGACATAGAGCATATTCATTTCTAGTATCTGAGCTTCACATTTTACCTTCTGTTAATCTCTGTCCTTCTTCATTCTGAGATACCTATTACCTTCTAGGAAAAGATATCATTGATGTGGGCCATTGAGTTGTGGAAGACATTTATACAGAATGAATTCTCCCAGAATTTTGGTATGATGGAGAAAATGAAATTTTTCCGAGTTTAAAGGTTTGATTCTCGGGGATCTGTACACACACTAAGCAAAAAAAGTAGTTATAAACATTTTCAAAGACAATTTAGTACATCATATCAGTTTGTCGCTTGAATATTTTAATAAATATCATTTACTACCTTTTGAATCCAACAGACAGTCGATTTTTTTTAGAAAGAAAATTATGTATTTGTTAATTCTTTTTTTTTTTTTTATCAATTTCAGCTATTTATCACTCTCAGGAATGTATGTGAAAGACAGCTCCCCTGGACTTGGTATTGTCCTTAAACTGAGGAGAATCGGGGATGTTAGGTATCACTTGTCCTACAGACAAGGTGTCTCTTTGGGGCCATTCTACTCCAAGTGGATTAAAGAGCTTCACCAACAAAACGGGAATCCCAAGTAAACGGGGTGTAACAATAATGTTACTAGCAGCTGCTGTGGGGGTGTAAGGCCAATAACATCAGCACACAGGAGGGCTGCTAGCACAGATTCTTTGGTCAGCTTTTCTAAAGGGAAGCATCTTTAAGGGGTTAATGATCTTGCTTTAATTAAACATACATATGTCATTTACTTAGTTCAGGGGGAAAAGTCAGTACCCTGACCTTCTGAGAAAATACAAATAGAAATTACAAGCAGAAATTATAAGCAGAGAAAACAAGCACAAATCAACAGACAAGGCTTCTAACTATCTGACCAAAACAATACATACATAGCTATCAGAGAGAGAGAAGCACCAATATCTGGAGTTTCAAAGCCAGGGGGCTCCTTAATGGCTACCTACCCATTAAGTCTTATAGTCTCATCTGGCTACATCACACAAACACTCTTCCATGAGTGAACCTCAAGCAAAATGTTAACCTTGGAGTATATATACACTTCTTTAGGGTCAGAGGGTATCACAATCCTCATAACCCAGGCTCACATGATTCAAATTCATGTGACTTAGGCTTTCTTGTGACTTAAGCAGGTCATCAAAGACTCTTTATTCAATCAAATGCAAGACTCAATCAAAGGCACTTGATTGCCTTAGTGCTGAGAAGAGCTAGAACTCCAAAAGAAAAAACAGCAAAAAGAACCACTTTTCTTGCCTTTACACTCCACTCCTCCAGCATCCTTGGCCTTACAATCTAAATGGCCATGGATCCTGGAACGAATAGATGCACTATACTTTGCAATCCCATCCTCATCACCAAAATGTAAAACCAACCAACAGCAGCTCACCAGAGTACTGCTATTTTCAAGGGTCTAATTGCATAGTATAATGAACTTTCTATTTATTCAGAACTAAACATTGTTCAAGAAACTAAAGCGTAACATTCACAACAACATAACCTAATAACTTATCATTAAGGTGGCCACATAGTCTTAAATACGACATATCATTCAGTATATCTTATAGCACTTCTCAGAATACCCACACAGCATATATCATTGTTCAATAAACTAAACCATAACATTCATAACAACATCCTTAAGCAAAACATCATTCAGTAGCATTCCCTAAAATACTTGTTTACACAAGCAGGGGGTCCCAAGCCAAGGTCTTCCCTAGCACAACATATCATACTTAAGGGGTGGCAGAAAATACAAACATCATCCACCCCTAGGTTACAATATGAACAATCTTCTTAATCAATAACAAGTGTCCAAGTAAAGTCCTCTTTCATCTTGAGTCAAGGCTGACTTCCAAGTCCCAAGCTCTTCCTCTGTGCGCTGACCACTCTCAACTCTCACCTGGATTCACACATAGGCCACTCTCCACTCCTGCTCCAGGGCTCCATTCCACCTCCACTGCTCCGGCTGTTTCTGAATACTGCTCCAGGGGCAGTGTTCCTGCCTGCACTCCACAGAACTATAGCCACCACAAGTATAAAGAGCAACCCAATAACTAGGAAACACACAACCACTATCCCAGTCCCCCCAAAACCCATACTTTCCTTTTAATTTATGCAGATCCTACCGACCATGCCATTTTGTAATAACAATGTTATTGCAGCTGCTGTGGGAGTGTAAGACCAATAACACCAGCACACACGAGGGCTACTAGCACAATTTCTTTGATCTGTTTTTTTAAAGGAAAACAACTTCAGGATCCTTGGACTTACAATCTAAATGGCCATGGATTCTGGAACAAACAGAGGCACTATACTTTGAGATCCCATCCTCGTTGCCAAAATGTAAAGCCAATCATGGCAGTGCACCTGAGGACTGCTGCTGTGAATAACTTTAAGGGTCTAATTGCATAGTATAATGAATCTATTTATTCAGAACTAAACATTGTTCAATAAACTAAAGCATAACATTCATAACTTTTTAAGCAAAACATATCAGCTAACATTCGTATATTTTATGTCATTCAGTATATCTTGTGGCCCCTAGATCACTGCATTCAGTAGCATTCCCCAAATCGCTTATTTACACAGTAAGGGGTCCTGGGCTAAGGTGACACCACCCCAATTCACCCCCAAAGGCCAGAGGCCTCATGTCAACAGCTCAGTTCACTTTAACAGCTTCTCTTCTCTCTCAGAGGTCTCCTCTGCACTCTCAGAAGCTCTCCTCTGTGCTTTTGGAGGGCTTTTACCACTCCTGCTCCATGGCTCCACAGAATCATAGCTTCTACAACTGGGAAACAAACAATTATCCCATCCCCCATACTTTTAGTTTTCAGATCCTATTGACTATACCATTTTGTAACAACAATGTTACTAGCAGCTGCTGTGAGGGTGTAAGACCAATAACACCAGCACACAGGAGGACTGCTAGCACAGATTCTTTAATCTGCTTTTCTAGAGGAAAACAACTTTAAAGGGGTTAACAATCTTACTTTAAGTAAACATATATATCATTTACTTAGTTCAGGAGAAAAACTCAGCACCCTGAACTTCTGAGAAAATACAAACAGAAATTACAAGCAGAGAAAATAACACATACCAATAGACTGTCTAGCTGTCTGACCATTACATACACACATAGTTACCAGAGAAATAAGCACCAATATCCGGGTTTTCAAAGCCGAGGGTTCTTTAATGGCTACCTAGAGTCTCATTTGGCTACGTCACACAAACACCTTCCCATGAGTGAACCCCAAGCAAAATGCTAACCTCAGAGTATATAAATACACTTCTTTAGGGTCAGAGGGCATCATAACTCTCATGACCCAGGCTCATGTGACTTAGGCTTTCTTGTGACTTAAGCAGGTCATCAAAGACTCTTTATTCAGTCAAAGGCAAGACTCAATCAAAGGCACTTGATTACCTTAGTGCTGAGAAGAGCTAGAACTCCAAAAGAAAAAATAGCAAAAATCCCAGTTTGCTTGCCTTTATAGGGGGTAATGTCAATAGAGACTTTCCCACCAAGTTAGAAAAGAAGTCAAGGAACAGTAATCTGAGCTCATGGTTGTACAAAATTCTGACCAAACTTAGTTATGAAGTATTGGAACCTAGCACTAAAATTAGTTTCCTACTTGAATAGAAACAATGCAGGAAAGCATTGTACTCATGCACTATTGCCACAAATATGGAAATTGCCTCCCTCCCAAAAAATGGATATTGTTTTGGCATTTGTCATGGAAGCCTCATAGCATTATGGACAGATTGTTAAGCTGGGTATCAGGAAGATGTATATTCCCATCCTGGTCCCCCCAGCTGCTAGTGCCTTCCCCTCTGAGACTGCCTTCTGTCACCTCTATATGTCTCTTGTTGTCTTCCTCATTAGAATACCTGGTCCTTGAAAGCAGGGACTGTGGTTTAGATCAACATTAATTATGAGATGAGGCCTTTTAAGGAGAAAGGGAAAAGGAAGAGAAAAGATTAACTTAAAAATGACAAACTAAAGGAGAAAATGATTATACTTGGTTCTTCCACAGTTTTAGGCACCAGAAATAAGATCTCTGACTTTAAAGGAATTTCAGTTCAGATTTTGCCTCCTCCTTTTCAGAAGTTTGCTTTAGAACTCTGTTTCCACCCAGACGATGAAAAGGAAAAATTGTTTCAGGATAAATTAATGCTTCACCATGCTGCTTTGTTCTGAGGGCCTGGCATATCAAATATTTTGCTCCTTTAACTCATTTTGATCTATTTTTTTCAATATTTTAACTTAACATGTGTTTGCTTGGTAAATGCTTTTGAGTAGAAATGGAGTATAAGTCATCCTGAGAGACCTTCCAGACATAGAGAAGTAGATATTTACTTAAACAAGCAGACAGCTCACATCCTCTGGATTCTCTTGGGAGGCAGAGATTAAATTACTGAGGCACTGGACTAAAGTGGGATGTGGCGTGATGAGGTGACATCGTGGTGTTAGGTCCAGTTCTGGCCACCACATTGTAGAAAGGCAGTGCTGTATGTGGTAGAGTGTGTGGAGAAAGGGAGCAGCAAGGGTGGTGAAAGGACTCAACATGCCGAATGACCCACATGAAGAAACTGGAGATGGTCAGCCTAGAGAAGAGACATGTTAGGGAGCAGGTGATTGATCTCTTCAGATATCGAAGGAGGGATTCAATTGGTTCTATTTGGCATGTTTGTGTGTAAATGTCATGTGTCCTTGAAAAATAGAACAAGAGTAAGATTTTTCCTAATTTCATTTAATCAGATTCTGATTGAATACCACCTCTGTACAAAGCACAGTGATAAGCATTGTGGGGAATATAAAACAGAATAATGGTCACTGCTCTCACGGAGCTTACAGTCTGATAGGAAAGATAAGATGTATACAAGTAACTACAAAATAGATGTCATGTGAACATTCAGTTTGGAAGGATGGGAAGGAACATAGAGGTAGAGCTGGGTAGAGGTATCATTCCATGCAGCATGAGCACAGACACTGACCTGGGGAACAGCAACCAGCCTGCTTTGGGTGGGACTTCATGGGGCTCACTGAGCTCTTTGGGGCACACCAAATAATGAGGTAGACTCGGCACTTGCTTTCTAGTTTGTTCAAGGTACAATGTGTTCACACAAGGACATCCACATTGAAGTCAAGGGTACTCAGGACACAGAAGAGTTCATAATGGCAGAAATGCGGGTTTCCTGGTCTCACTTGGTCCCCAGGAAATGCATACATCCAGGACCCAAGCAAGAGCTGCTAGGAAGACTTGAGGGGCTTCATTCATAGGTCCATGATACAGTTTACATGGCTTGTTCCTGAGATAAACCTAATTACCAAGATGCAGCTGTATCATCAGGACACCAGCTATATTGTACGGGCCATTCTTGTATGCTTCTTTCTATGCTTACATATTAAAATTTAATCTAAGAGTTCATAGCAGGATCATCGTATGATTGTCTTCTAAAATTACCCTTTACCTACTGCTCCTATAGAATTCCTAAAAAGAGACTAAGTTTCCAGGCGAAAGAATTTCGATTTCCTTTGATGTGATGAAGAACCAGTGAAGTGTTTTGAGCCAGAGAAGAACACAAAATCTAGTTTAAAAAGATTAAACTGGTGATAGCATGTAGGATGAATGAGAGAGACATTAAAGGGAGTTAGGGAGACAGTTTAGGAAGCTGCTGTAATAATCCAGAAGGAAGTGATGGACTGAGCTAGTATACATGAAAGAAGGAGGTGCTCTACAGAACAGGCTGTAGTGGTTGGTTGGATTTCAGGGACAAGGGGATGAAAGAATCAGACATGACTCAGATTTCTAAACTACTTAACTGGAAGGATGGTGTTGCTATTGACAGAAATAGGGATGTCAAGACAAAAAAACCATTTTGGAGAGAAGAGATTAATTTTAGATTTATTGAGTTTGAGAAATCATGTGCATAGAAAGTATAGGTTATGGAAATGTCTGAAGATGTTAATAAGGATGGGAAAGATTAGAATTGAAGATGACTAAAAACATACCAAATAAGGTGAAAATTTCAACAAAATAATTTCTAAATACGAAGGATGGGGAAAGAGATCTTACATTTAGTACAGTAAGAAAAGGAAAGTCAAACAAAATCAACTTATTAAACAATAAAGTAATTGAGTCAACCAGTGAGACAATGAGCTAACATACTACTCTGACGAAATTAGAACTTACCAGTTTAGTTGTTTAGACATATCCTGGTGCTATTAGACTACCTAACAAAATGAAAGGACCCAAATTTTTGACTCCTTTTCCAAAGCATGCTTGAAAACAGCAAGAGACCTCTGTCCACGTACGTGGCCAGTGGCCCCTTGGCCCCGAGAATATGGAAGGGCAAAGCGCCATTCCCCTTGGGCTCTTGCCTGCTTCATGCCGACCCATTGCCTCAGGGATGAAGGGGAGCTATTCCAGCTTGGCTCTGGTTCTTTGCCATTTGTCATTATGTACATTACAAAATTTACACCCCAAAATATAAATGTTAAAAGAAAGAGATCGAGATGAAGACAATATTTGATCCTAGGGGTAATAGAGAGCCACTGAAGTTTATTGAGTAGAGGGGGTGACATGGTAAGACCTACACTTTAGAAAAATCACTTTGGCAGCCAGGGTATTTAGACAGGAGGAAAAACTTTGGTATGGAAACTACTAGCAGGCTGTTTCCATAGCCAGGTGAGAGGTGATTCAAACTTCAATTAGGCAAATTGTTTTGTGAATGGAAAGACATGGAAAAGTTGTGGAAATAGAACAAGATCTGGAAATTTATTAGGTATAAAACGTGGATGGGACAGGGAGTAGAGGAGAGATGTGAGGATGATGCTAGTGCTTCACACTTGGGTGACTAGAAGAATGATGGTACCCCTAACAGAAATAAGAGATTTTAGGAGAGAGTTGGTTTTTGGGAAAGGTAATGCAATGATTCATATGCACTACAATCACAATATTATGACCAAACTATTTATGGATATGCTCTCTGAGATTCACCTTGTCCCACTCAAAATGAAAAGGGGAGAGGGGAAATAGGGCATTTATTTATCGTAGGTCATGTCCCTTAAAGTTTCTTTCCTTAGGAAAGCGTATCAAAGAACCTGTGCTAGCAGCCCTCCTGTGTGCTGGTTTCATTGGCCTTACACCTCCACAGCAGTTGCAAGAAACATTGTTGTTACAGAGTAAAACACTAATTTAAGGCCTAGGGGAGTAGGTGATTGAAAAGAAGGGAACAAGAATTGGATGAAGTGGCTGGGAATGTTTAACCCAGGGATGAGAAAATTTAGAGGTACAGGAGAGCCATCTTCAAGAATGTGGAGAAGGGTTATACTTGCTATTTTTTCCCTCAGAAGGCAAAATTGCAAAAAAAAAAAAAAAGGAAATCTAGGCTTAATAGTAGGAAAAACGAGAGCTATCCTAAAGTAGAATAGGCTGCCTCATGTGGTGGTTCTCCTCCTTGGGACTCTTCAAGCAGAGGCTGCATGTACTTAGTCTTCCTTTCCTGTTTTAGTTGCATTAGATGGCTGCCCAAATCCCTTCCAATGCTCAGATTTGGGGGGACTCAATGGCTGCTGAGGTCCATTCCCATCCTCCAATTCTTCTATGAATATTTTAAAGAGAGTAGGATACCTTCTATCTGGATAGCAGAAAAGCTTTATTTTATTGCTGTAGTGTTATAGCCGGTAACTTCTAGGATTTTTTTTTAATATACTATGGCACAGTGTCCTTGGCAAAGTTAATCTTTACTCTTAGCTGTTTTAAATCTCCATTTACATAATTTGAGACATTGAAATCCATCAATTTCAATTAATTCCTATTTCCTTTATTTTTTCCATATGGACCACCAGTGGTTTGAAAAGTCAGGGTCATCTATCAGTAGGAAGTAATAGAGACTGAGAAATCAGCACGTCCACTGGCCTGGGAAGATCCCAGTGAGATTCAAAGTGGGGCATAGTTGGAGGTACCCTAGATATCAACACTTTGGAGATGGTTGGTAGGTTGAAACATGCTGATCTATAACTAAACTGATTTTTACATTATTCTTCATCTCCTTGAGGCCTGTTAATTTAAGGCTTTCTTTAAATACATGCCTCTCCCTCATACAATATCTTTCTTCCTTCCAAATGTAGCTCAGGTTCTACCTTCAACATGAAACCTTTCCTGACTTCTCCCTATCCCCATCCCCAACTACTGCTGCCTTTTCCATGAATGACCTTGTATTTATTCTCTTTATATTAATTCTGTATATGTATGTATGCACTTGTTATCTCCCCTGTATGAATGTAGGCTCTTGAAGAGGAGGGATCATTTCATTTTCTGTATTTATAGCCACAGTGCACCCCACATTTCAAACACTTCATAAATGTTCGTTGGCTGATTAAATAGAAATTAAAAATGAAATTATTCTATTAAGAGGTAAAATTGTCTATTAGTTTGATTTAAAAATTAAAAATATTTTATACTGAATATTTCTTTAATGCTGATAACTTATTTAAAAGTGACTAAGTATGACTCAACTCACATTTCTGAACATCCAAATCAGCAACTGAGTCACAAAATTCAAATTACTCTGGGTTAAACTGAAGCTCACATGGAATACATGGGATTGAGCATCCTCATATGTGTCTTCAACAATGCAGATTTCCAGCTGCAGGATGAATAGAAAGTGAATCTGTACAATACACTGGATTTGAGTATGTCAGATAAAAGGTATTGTAGCACAGTCCTTTCTTTGAATACCTTGCATTTTTAGCTTATGTTCTTGTGTATTTTCTAAAGCTTGGTTAAAAACCCTAAGTATTTTTTTTCCAGCTAGCTATTTTATGTGGCTTAATTTGAAATAGAAAAAAAGAATGGGAAAATCTGTTTTGTGATATGACCTAACTATTGTCATATTTACTGAAATATTCTCTTTTATGGTTTAGTGAATTCTTGTTCATGGAGATTTTAAGTGGGATATTTTTCAAGTAATGATTTTCAGATCAACCACTCCAGATTTGATAAAAATAGGAATGAAACTTCAGGAATTCCTTACTCAGAAATTTGACACAAACACGTGGGTTCTGTCTACATGGGGACCAGTTCCTTACCTTCCCAAAGGCAACAGCCAATCACCTAGAGAAGAAATGGCAAGAATTTCTTAAGAGTTACGAAGATGCCTTCTCAGATACTGTGTTTTCTATTAGACCTGTTAGTTACAACTTGGAGAAAAATCTACTTTAAGCCATATTTATTAAGCATTTCCTCAGTCATAAATATTTTAAAACCCTTTTCTAAAGAAAGTAAAAAGTTAGATACACATGCCTGTGTAGATAAAATTTTTCATTCTACCTGAGCAAGAAATTTGAAAAGGAATAAATGTTTTTATTGTTCCAAAAAGAGATCCATAATCACATATTTTCATATGAATTCCGTTAGCTCTGGATGCACTCAAATTTTTAACATTTTAAAAATAGCTTTGTCATTTCCGTCATAATTTTTTCTACAATGTATTTTGATACTTGAGAAGTGGCTAGGTGGTGCAGTGGAGAGCTGGCCTGGGGTCAGGAAGATCTGAGTTCAAATTTGACCTCAGACACTTAGCTGTGGAACCCCGAGGAAGACACTTGCTTCACTTGCCACAGTTTCCTCATTCCTAAAATAAGGATAATAATGTTACTTATCTTATGTGAAGATCACATAATGGTAAAGCACTTAGCAATCCTTAAAGTGCTATATAAATGCTAGCTGTTATTATTTTCATGATTATCATTGTTATTATCACTCTTATTATTTGATCCTTCAGGGGATTCTCTCTACTAGCCCTGGTCACAGAGCTGTCCTGTGTAATTTTTGTCTCTATTCTCTCACATCTGCTCCATTCAG
>JAQQSZ010010911.1:0-12385 GCA_028646595.1 Phalanger gymnotis
ACCCAGCAAAACTGAGTATCATGCTCCAAGGCAAAATATGGATTTTCAATAAAATAGAGAACTTTCAAGATTTCTCAGTGAAAAGACCAGAGTTGAGTAGAAAATTTGACTTCCAAACACAAGAATCAAAAGAAGCATGAAAAGGTAAACAAGAAAAAGAAGTCAAAATGGACTTAATAAAGTTGAACTGTTTTGTTTACATTCGTACATGGACAGATGATGTGTATAATTCATGACACCTCAATATTAGGGTAGCTGAAGGGAATATATGTTCAAAAACAACAAAAGAACAGTTTTTGCTTGCAACTAGGAAACATGATACACAGGCAATGGGGCGTAGAAATTCATCTAGCCCTACAACAAAGGAAGGGAAAATGGAATGGGAGGGGAGTGGGATGACAGAAGGGTGGGCCGACTGAGGAACAGGGCAAGCAGAATATATGCCATCTTGGAGTGGGTGGGAGGGTAGAAATGGGGAGAAAATTCGTAATTCAAACTCTTGTGAAAATCAGTGCTGAAAACTAAATATATTAAATAAACTAAATTTAAAAAAGAATAATAAAAAAGAAAAGAAAAATTATTGCATTTTCAACATGTGGAGATAGGAGCTACTGCATTCTAGTTCTAAGGAATGGCATTAACAAATGTAAGAAATTTTGCACTACACCAAAGTGCTAAGAAGTAGAATAAATCAGTTAGGAATTTAAATATGAGAGAGCAGTATGAAACAAGCCAGGAAAGGTAAGAGATAGTGCCTGACTAATAAAATAAGCAACATGTTTGATTGCTAACTGGGAGATTTGAGTTAAAGGGTTGTTAAGAAGAGGAATGGGGCAACTTGTATGAAAGGAAGATCAAATTGTCATCAGTGTTAAGGATAAATTGCAGTTGTCGAGCCTAGAAGCCAGGGAACGAGTGGAATAGTACATCTGAGAAGCTATAAGAGCCTATGCTAAATTGGCAGGAGTGAGAATTTTAAAATAGGTGGGAGGTATGTATGAGACGTGTGGGAAAGGTAGGATAGACATTTTGGCAGATGTTTGCATAGGAGAAAAAATGGAAGAGTTAAAGATAATGAGGTAGATTTGAGTCTGGGCAGTCTAAGAGATGGCATTGATAGAAATAGGAAACTAAGGAAATAGAAATAAGTTTGCAGTGAAAGTTAATTAGTTCTGTTTTGAGTAAGCTGACTTGATACACACACATGATTTTTCCTGTCTGTTAAATTGATTGCTTCCTTCTCTGTAAAGATTTTTAGTACTCACTATCCTAAGGAGCTATCAATTTTTAATTTTTTTTTCCAAAATATTTATGATATAGAGGTCTGAGGCTTCTGTGTAATGTACAAATATTTGGCTCGTTTTACTTCTTTCTCATGAATGTCACTTTTCCATGTAGTTCTTTTCATCTTCATCTTTTCCCTCCACCTTTGCATTAAAATCACCAAGTATTAGATTACTGATTTGATTTGAAGATTCTTATCCCATTCTTCATGGAATTTATTTACTACTTAATTCCCAACAACCAATGCTTAAGCAGTTATTTCTGTACTTATGTTTTCTGTAAATATTTATGATTAGTACTGAATTATGTGATGACCAATTGTCCAATGAAATTATTCTTCCATTAACCTGCAGCTTCCTTATTTTACCTAATTCTCTAAGAAAATCAATCTGCTAGACTATCCTTTAAGAACCCAGAATGACTTTAAAGTGCTATTTGTGTGGGAGTTTATTATAAAGATTTTTTAAACCATTTAAAGTTTTAGTTCAGATATGAGACAGTGAAAACTGTTGTTTAAAGTTTATGAAGTACCTTATACATTCATTGTCTGATTTGATCTTAGCCGCAGCATTTTCAAATAGATATTGAAATTTTTCTTTTGACATTTTAAAAGTTGAAAAAGTTGGGCTTAGAGATATAGAGTAGTTACCAAATTCCCCCAAGTTTTCTGGGGGCAAGCCCTTTGCAATACCTTCTACTGCTATCAACAATCTATGCTGACAATTATGGAACAATCAAAGTAAGCAATCAACCTGTGACGAATTCATATATAAAGGTTGTTTAATGACAAATAGAAATTGAATATTTTGAAATAAAGCAAATGCTTTCTTCCTCAATCTTTGGGATTTGATTAATCCGTTTCAAAATACCTGAAGCTTGTTCTATATGGAATCTTTCTTGATGTGGGTAAAGTATTAAGTAATTTTGTTAAAACTTAGACTTTAAAAATTACTTAACTACTGCCATTGTCTCATAACTATGAAAGATTGATTTAGGAATAACTAGAAAATATTGAAATTGGTTCTAAAAGTCTCACCAGAAAAATACCTCCAGTGGCTACTATTCCATTGTATATTCTGATCCTTATATAATCATTCCAAATGTATATTTATTTTCTTCTGAATATGTAATTGAAAAAGGAATAATGTAAGAAAGCAGCAAATTGGTGTTGTCTAATTGAGGAACAAGTCCCCAGAATATTTTCTCAGGAGCTTCAGTGTATCGAGGACATATAATAAGTGATAGAATTCACCACTTTGATAGAATTGCATTTATATAGTTTGGATATTTATCTTTTATTTTAAATAATTAATAATTTATGCCAAAAATCAATATATTTTTACAAAAAAGGGTGATTATAAATGGTTTGTCCAGATGTTAGAAATAGAGAAAAATGATCTTTGAAAGTACATGTATAAACACAAAATATATACACATTTGCATGCCTATATATATAAATGCACATATATACATATATAAATATACATGCCTACAAATACTCAGTATGTCCAAAAGGTCTTGGTTGTAGTTGTAAACTATTTGAGATGAAAACTGCCCTAACAGTTTTGGACAACTTGTTTATACGCGCATAGGTTATATATGGAAGTGTTTTGTGGGGAGGGTGTTCAGAGCCCATTATTTCAAATGTGTATAGAATACTCAGTGAGAACAACACTCTTGATAAATGCAAATCAATAATGCTCTACAATTTGTAGTCTTAGGAAGTTGTCTGGGATACAGAGATTAAGACATTAGCCTAGGTTCATAGAGACAGTATGTGTCTGCACATATTAACCCTAAGTCTGAAGCCATTTCTCTGTCCATTTAATCATTAAACACCTATTTAACATCTATTATGTTCCCACATGTGCTGAGAATTCAAAGGCATCAATGAAAAAGTCACTAATATTAAATAGCTTATATTCTAATGGGGATGTATGTGTGTTTATGCATCCATAAAAATACCCATGTGTCTGTCTCTTACTCTTTCTTTAGATAGATAGAGCCATTAGAATGTAAAATTTATATACATTTATCCATTTTTTAAATTTATTTTTTAGTTTTAGTTTACAACACTCAGGTCCACAAGTTTTGGGTATCAAATTTTCTTTCCCTCCCTCTCCTACCTCAACCCTTGAAGACAGCATATAATCCATTGTAGGTTCAACAAATACCTTCACATTGAACTTATTTGCATAATATTCCAGTCACAATGAAGAATTATAACCAACAGAATGAATCATGAGAAAGGAGAAACAAAACCAAAAAAAGAGAGAGAGCAAAAAGGTTGCCTCGATCTGCATTCAGACTCCATAATTCTTTTTCCGGATGTACATAGCTTTTTCCATCCTGAGTCTTTTGGAGCTGTCTTTGAACCTTGCATTGATAAGAACAGTCAAGCAAAGTAAGTCCTTACAGATGGCTGTGTGTCTGTGATCGTATATAATGTTCTCCTGGTTCTGCTCCCCTCACTTAGCATTAGTTCTTATATGTCATTCCAGGATGTAATGAAGTCCGTCTGCTCCTAATTTCCTATAGCACAAGAGTATTCCATTATATTCATATACCACAATTTGTTTAGCCATTCTCCATTTGATGAGCATCCCCTTGATTTCCAATTCTTTTCCACCACAAAAAGAACTGCTATAAGTATTTTTTTTACATATGGGTTCTTTCCCACTTGTATGATCTCTTTGGGATATACCCTAGAAGTGGTATTGCTGGGTCAAAGCGTACACACATTTTTATAGTTCTTTGGGCATAGTTCCAAATTGCTCTCCAGAATGGCTAGATCAGTTCACAATGTAATAGATGCACCAACAATGTAATAATGTTCCAATTTTCCCACATCCTCTCCAGCATTTGTCATTTTCTTGTTTTGTCATGGTAGCCAATCTGACAGGAGAGATGTGGTACCTAATAGTTGTTTTGATTTGCATTTCTCTAATCAATGGTCGTTTAGAGCATTTTTTTCATGTGCCTATAGATATCTTTAATTTCTTCCTCTGAAAACTGCCTGTTCATATCCTTTGACCATTTCTCAACTGGGAATTACTTGTATTCCCATACATTTGGCTCACTTCCCTGCATATTTTATATATGAGGCCTTTATCAGAGACACTAGTTGTAAAGATTTTCTCTAAATATTCTGCTTCCCTCCTTATCTTGGTTGCAATGGCTTTTTTATCCAAAACCTTTCAATTTAACATAATCAAAGTTATACATTTTGCATTTTGTAATGCTCTCTATCTCTTGTTGTGTCATGAATTCTTTCCTTTCCCATATATTTGATAAATGAGCTATTCCTTGCTCTCCCAAATTGATTATATTATCAGCCTTTATTCCTAAATCATGAACCCATTTTGACTTTATTTTGGTATATGGTGTATGATGTTGGCCTATGCCCAGTTTCTGTGATACCATTTCCTGATTTTCTCAGCAGTTTTTGTGAAATAGTGAATTCTTAGTGTAGAAGATTGTTTGGGTTTATCAAAGAGTAGATTGCTATAGTCATTGACTATTGTGTCTTGTGTACCTAACCTATTCCACTGATCTACCACTCTGTTTCTTAGCCAGTACCAGGTAGTTTTGATGACTGCTGCTTTGTAGTACAGTTTATTATCTGGTATGGCTAGGCCACCTTCACTAAGATTTATTTTTTTTTACTTCCCTTGATATTCTGGACCTTTTGTTCTTCCAGAAGAATTTTTTTAAATTATTTTATCCAGCACTGTAAAATAATTTTTGGTAGTTTAATTGGTATGGCACTGAATAGGTAAATTGATTTAGGTAAAATTGTCATTTTTATTATATTAACTTAGCCTAACCATGAGGAATGGATGTGTTTCCCTCAGGTTGTCACTTTTATGGGCATACAATTGGACAAAATAATTCCTATTTATTGTTTTGATTTCCTCTTCATTAGAGGTGAACTCACCCTTTTCATTTTTAATACTGGTAATTTGATTTTCTTCTGTCTTTTTTAAATCAAATTGACCAAAGGTTTGCCAATTTTATTGTTTTTTTTTTCATAAAGCCAGCTCAGTTTTATTTATTAGTTCAATACTTTTCTTGAGTTCAATTTTATTAATCTTTCCTTTGGTTTTCACTATTTCTAATTTGGTATTTAATTGAGGATTTTCAATTTGTTCTTCTTCTAGCTTTTTCAGTTGCATGCCCAGATCATTGATCTCCTTTTTATCTAGTTTATTCATGTAAGCTTTTAGAGATATAAAACTTCCCCTAAGAACTGCTTTTGCTGCATCCCAATAGTTTTGTTATATCTCATTATTGTCATTCTCTTGAATGAAGTTGTTAATCATTTCTATGATTTGGCCTTTGGCCCACTCATTCTTTAGGATTAGATTATCTAGTTTCCAATTAATTTTTAGTTTATCTTTCCATGGTCTTTTATTACAAATAAATTTAATTGCATCATGATCTGAGAATAATGCATTGACTATTTCTGCCTTTCTGTACTGGATTGAGAGGTTTTTATGCCCTAGCACATGGTCACTTTTTGAGTATGTAACATGTACTGCTGTGAAAAAGGTATATTCCTTTATATCCCCATTCAGTTTTATCCAGAGGTCTATCATATCTGCCTTTTCTAAAATTCTATTCACCTCCTTAATTTCTTTCTTGTTTATTTTGAGGTTACATTTATCAAGTTCAGAGAGCAGGAGGTTGAGGTCCCCCACTAGTACAGTTTTGCTGTCTATTTCTTCCTGTAACTCCTTTAACTTCTCCTCTAAGAATTTATATGCTATACCAGTTGGTGCATATGGGATATAGTCTCCTTCCTTATCTCTTTTAATTAGATATATCTTTGCTTTTGCATTATCTGAGATTAGGATTGCTACCCCTGCTGTTTTTTATTTTACTTTAGCTGAAGCATAATACATTCTACTCCAGCCTTTTACCTTTATCCTGTGTGTATCCCCCTGTTTCAATGTTTTTTCCTGTAAACAACATATTGTAGGATTATGGTTTTTAATCCATTCTACTATGTCTCTCTGTTTATGGGAGAGTTCATCCCATTCATATTCACAGTTATGATTACTATCTGTGTCTTTTTCTCTATCCTGTTCCCACCCCCCATTTACACTTTTATTTCTCCCTTCTACTCCTCAAAAGTTTTGCTTTCGACCCTTGTCTTCCTTAATTTTCCCTCTCTGATCACACCCCTCCCTTATCTTACCCTTTTCCATTACTACTTCTTCCTTCCCTTCTATCCGCCACCCCTTTTCTTTCCTCTTTCCCCTCCTGCTGCCTGTAGGACAAGTTTGATTTCTACACTTATCAGAGTGTGTTATTCCCTCCTTAAACCTAATCCAACAAGAGTAAAACTCAAACATTGCTTTTTTCCCTCCCCTTTTCCCTCTATGTTTTTATGCCTCTTCATGTGACTTAATTTACCCTTTACCTCTTCTCCAAGAACAATCTCTTTGCAGCCCTTAATTATGTTTATCATCACATCAGTTACTTTATACTGACACCCTCAGTAATGTATATCCCTTTCAGTTGTCATAGTAACTTTACCATTCTCAAGATTGACATATGTAAATCAATACAAGCCTATATAAGGATGTAAACAATTTTCTCTTATTGAATAACATAGTTCCCCCCCCCATTTACCTTTTTATGTCTCTCTTGAGTTTTGTATTTGAAGAACAAATTTTCCATTGAGCTCTGCCTTTTTCTTCAGGAAGGTTTGAAATTCCCTTATTTCATTGATTTCGTTCATTTCATGTCTGAAAGATTATGCTCAGTTTTGCTGGGTAGATGATCCTTGGTTGTAGTCCAAGGTCCTTTGCCTTTTGGAATATCGTATTCCAATTTTTCCTGCCTTTTAATGTAGAACTTGCAAGATCCTGCATGATCCTGACTGTAATTCTGTGATCGTTGAATTTTTTCTTTCTGGCCCCTTGCGGTATTTTCACCTTGACCTGATAGATTCTGGAATTTGGCTACAATATTCCTTCGAGTTTCCAATTTGGGATTCCTTTTAGGAGGTGATCAGTGAATTCTTTCAATGATTATTTTACCCTCTGGTTCTAGAATCTTGGGGCAGTTTTCTTTAATGATTTCTTGGAAGATACTGTCCAGGTTCTTTTTTTCAACATGGCTTTCCGGCAGACTAATAATTCTTAAATTATCTCTCCTGCATCTATTTTCCATGTCAGTTGTTTTCCCAATAAAATATTTCATGGTTTCTTCTATTTTTTTTTCATTCTTTAGATTTTGTTTGACTCATTGTTGGTGTCTCATAGAGTCATTAGCTTCTACTTACCCAATTCTCATTTTTAACACATCTTTTTCTTCATTTAGCTTCTGTATGTCCTTTTCCATTTGATTAATTTTACTTTTTGAGGAGTTATTCTCTCCAAATATATTCTGAACCTCCTTAACCATTTCACCAATTTTACTTTTTAAAGATTTGTTTTCTTCTATTACATCTCTAATTTGGTTTTTAAAATCCTATTTGAGCTCTTCCAGGAATGCTTTTTGGGCTGGAGACCAGCTAACATTCCTTCTGAGGTTTCAGATGTGGGTACAGTATCAATGCTGTCCTCTTCTGAATGGATATTTTGGTCTTCCCTATCTCTATAATAAGAATTAATAGTCTCTGGTCTTCTGGTTTGTTTTTTTCATGGTATTTTTTTCCTTGTCTTTAAAGTGGATCTCTGCTTATGGAGCCTACTGGCTTTGTGTGTTGTGACTTCTGGTATCATGAGGTGTGGGGGAGGGGCAGACTGGCTGCTGGACATCTCCTCTTTCTCTAGGCCTGCCGTACAACTTAGGTGGTCGAAGCAATTGTCTGAGTGGGTGTCTGTCACTTCCCCTGGCTATACAAAGGCACATCTGGGGTTCTGGTGTTGACATTTGCTAGCTCCAACCCTCTGTGGCTCAGGAAATCCTGCTGTTCTGCTGAGGTGGGGCCTCCTGGGGCAACTCTCTTCCTGCACTAGTCTCCTTCCACCACCACAAGAAGGGCCCTTTCACTACCTTCTCTCACCAAAAGGCTTCTCAAGTCCCATTTCTGACTTCTCTATTTCAGGGTTTCTCCTGGGGGAGTATTATCAGGGGAAGGAAGGGAGGGATGAGAGCCATTTTACCTGGACATCATGGCTCCTGGAAGTTAAAGAAGGTAAGAATCAAGCCCTTATACTGTATGCTGGAGGCCTCCAGGCTAGCTGCTCCCACAGCTGCAGGCTCTGTGCTGTTGTCTTCCGTAGCTCAGACAGACTCTTGTTCTTGACTGAGAGGCCCGGGCGTAGCTATTGTACCAGATACTTATGCCCTGGGTCTGCTCCTGCTCCCACATTTCATGCACCCATTGTTCTCCCAGACTGGTGTGCTGGCTGGGTTCCTCTGCTGCTCCTGTTCTCGTGTGGTATATTACCATTCCATACTGGGTGCCCCTGCCACACTCTGTCTATTAGTGGCTTCTAACTCTCTCAGATCTTCTCAGATTCACTTTTTTAGAGGTATCTGAGAGAATTTCTGATAGAGCTCTAGTAAGATGCTGTTTTCATGAGGCCATCTTGGCTCTGCCTCCCTCCCCCCCACCCCACACAATTATTAACAAGCAGGATTTGAAATATCATCTGAGGCCAGAACCAGTGTTTTTCCACTGAATCACAATTTGTCTGGTGATTCCTTCTGTAGCATCTAAAGTTTTGTTTTTGATTTTGTTTTTTCTGCTAGAGTTCTCCTGTGATGCCTCATACTGGAGGTGACTGGTTTTCCTGCCAAGGCTTACATACATAAAAAGGCTTCGAGTTAAATCCTAGTGGTACACATCACCTAAATCCATCTACTTAAATGTGAAGTGGTCTGTCACACAGTTGGCTCTAAGGTGATCAATTATTCATTTCCAGCAATTCTCTAGGACTAAGTTATAAATGATTTGTTATACACATTAAATTGGAAAAGGCCAACACTGGATAAGCTGAAAATCCTTCAAGCAATTAAGTATTTGATATTTCAACAAATAATTATGTTTTCTCATTTCTGTTTACGTTGCGGTAGTTCTTTTGCGTATAATGATAAAAATATCATACATTTGTTATGCTGGGAATAGTATTCAGGAAAACCTCTTTATTTTTCTGTATCATTTTCTAGCTGCGATGTAATGTACTCAGAGTTTCTCAAAAATAATAATAAAAAACTAAAACTTGCTACTTAAAATACCTTCCATTAAGAAGAAATCACACATTCCTACTTACTCCTGCATAAGGTTGCCCTGTGCTGTCTTTAGAAGGCTCACTTCACTCAGTCATTCTTATCTATATTCATGGGTTTTTCAGGGACCAAGTAGTTACATGTCAGAATGATGAGTCTCAACCTTGTTTCAGGAAGAAGCATCAATCAGTTGGTGCACACTGTAGTCAGAACTGATAGAATTGAAGAAGTACTATAGATCTGCCACTTCCTCTGTAGAATGTAATTTTGAACTCAGTGCTCAGGGATGGACAAGACATCTATTAGAACTGCCTCTCAGACTCTAATAGAAATTGCCATCCCTGAAGCATATCTGGAATTTTTGTCCATCTGTGTTTTTTTTGTGGATATTAACAGCAATTTTACAATTGACCCTTTTCAATCCTTTATACATGCAACACTACACTTTCACTTCATTAGCATTTTATAAAAAATAAAGACATCATTTGATAACAAGTTTTTTTTTAATCCAACATATTGAATCTCTATAAAATAATCTGGTTTTCTAAGTATACATGCATATTAATGTATTCTATTTTTGTGGTACATATATCTGTATACCTCATCTTCCATCATATAGAAATTATAACTGTATATGTAAAACATTGAATATTTCTTTTACAAACGTTTTGTTTTACTATCACTAAATATGAAGGTGGAGGATCATCTGTTCCAGACTCAATTTGTCAATATTTGTGGATAATGTTTGCATGCAAGAAGTAGAAACTGAATAACCTTTATTCATAATGTAAATAATATACTATGATCTTGAGATAAATGAAGTGGTAATTTCAGGAAAAAATAAATATTTTTAATAATTAGGTAGAGAAAATTTTATTTCTCCTACAACTAAAAAGTAAAATACATCTTAGAAGCATCTAGAAAGGAGTCTTACATCAAAAACGTAAAATAAGTTGAGGGAATCATATATTGGCATAGAGTTGCAAATTAATACATTAAGGAATTTAACACTACATCATAACTAAAGGACTTTATAGCCCATAGAAACATTATAAATTCACCGCAATTTCAAGCCATAATCTTCTGAATGGAGCAGCTATTGAATGCCAGCCAGATTATTATTTTTAAAACAGTATTAAATTTCACTATAATTAACACTATAGTAGCTACACAATAATACACAATTTCTACATATATTGTTTTCTTTTCTGGGAACAAATTATGTTTTTGAATACATGTATGTGATATGGCAAAGTAAACAGAACATAGTCACTCATAAAATATATATTTTGAGGCATACTTTGCATTTAAATCCAAAACAAAATATTCTTATATGCACACACACACACACTCACACACACATACACACACACACACACACTCAGAGCTACTTCACATTATTCTTGGAAGACTAGTACACATGATTGACAGGATATCAAGATTACCTCCTTAGCATTGTTTACAAGTCATCAAAACTTGACTATCTCCTTGGTATTAAAATTTTAGAATTGCTTTTGCTATTAAGCATATTTGTTACATTATTCATAACTTATTTCTGTAAAGAAGGATTGATTTTTAAAATCATTGTGTGTGAATGAGAGTCACAGTCCTGGACATAGACTCAGCTGAGATAGACTGTAGACATAGCACTGAAGTTTAAAGGCAGCTTGCAGTTTATAAAACCTTCAAGGAGGCATAATATCACTTGTAATGGGTAAATTTTGATGATCAGATGAGATAATATATATAAATAAAATATGTAAAAACATTGAAGATCTAAACCACAATATAAATTTTGGCAATTACTGGTAATTTGGCTATATGCAAAAATAGATTGTAAATTCTTCAGTGCCTTTGTTCTCTCTCTCTCTCTCTCTCTCTCTCTTTCTCTCTCTCTCTCTCTCTCTCTCTCTCTCTCTATATATATATATATGTGTGTGTGTGTGTGTGTGTGTGTGTATGCATACATATATATATATGTATATATATATATACATATATATAATTAACTACATCCACTTAGAAGGTTTTTTTTTTTCAATTTATTTTGTTATTTATTCAATATTTTAGTTTTTGACATTGATTTCCATAAGATTTGGAGTTACAAATTTTCTCCCTATTTCTACCTACCCCCCACTCCAAGATGGCATATATTCTGGTTGCCCTGTTCCCCAGTTAGCCCTCCCTTCTGTCACCCCACTCCCCCCAATGTCCTTTCCCATTATTTTCTTGTATGGCAGGATAGATTTCTATGCTCCTTTCTCTATATATCATATTTCTCAGTCGCATGCATAAACAACTTTTTCTTTTGAGTGTCTGATTTTACAACTTTCCAAATTCTCTCCCCTCTTCCTTTCCCACCCACCCTCCCTAAGAAGGCAAGCAATGCAATATAGGCTACAGATGTAACATTATGTAAAACACTTCCACAATCCTCATGTTGTGAAAGACTAACTGTATTTCTCTCTACCCTATCTTTTCCTCCTTTATTCAGTTTTCTTCTTTGACCCTATCCCTTTTCAAAAGTGTTTGCTTTTGATTACCTCCTCCCCGTATCTGCCCTCTCTTTTATCGTTCCCCCTTGTTTATGTCCTTCCACCTACTTTCCTGTGGGATGTTACCCAACTGAGTGTGTATGTTATTCCCTCCTCAAGTCAAATCCATTGAGAGCAAGATTCACTCATTCCCCCACACTTGCCTCCTCTTCCCATCCAACAGAAGTCCTTTTCTTGCCACTTTTATGTGAGATAATTTACCCCATTCTATCTCTCCCTTTCTCCCTCACTCAATGTTTCTCTCTCATCTCTTAATTTTATTTTGTTTTTTTAGATATCATCCCTTCATATTCAATTCTCCCTGTGCCCTTGGTCTATACACACACACACACACACACACACACACACACACACACACA
>JAQQSZ010010912.1:0-12385 GCA_028646595.1 Phalanger gymnotis
CACTGTAGCAAGGCAATCTTTTCATACTTCTCTAATTGACTTACCATCCCACTCTCTACAGTGGTACTTCCGAACTTGTCAGCCCACCTCAAACCTCCTAATCCTCCCCTGTCCTCCTTTCAGATGAGAACTTTGCCTCATATTTGGTTGGAAAAGGGACCATTGTCCAAGAATTTTTTTCTTATCCTCTTTCCATCTCAAAGGACTGAGATGCTTTTATTTCCATGTCCTCTTTATTCATTTCACATTAAGACATAGTCTCTCTCCTTCGTAAGGCAAAAATCTCTACTTGCACAAGAAGCCCCATTGGATCCTGTCCTCTATAGTATACTATCTACTCTATCATCCCCATTTTCTCATTTATGCTTAAGATCTCCTCATATTCTGGTGGCTTTTGTTGTGCCTACATACATACCCTCAGCAAACATATCATCAACAATACAACAACAACAAAACTCACTTGATCTATCCATTCTTGATTGGGAATCATTCTTATCTTGTCTCCTGCTTTTTGTTCACTGCTATGATAAGGCTGTCTATACAAGCTCCCTTCTCTTCCCTTTTTCCTCACTTCTTAACTCTTTATAGTTTGGCTTCTAATCATATCATTCACTTGAATCTGCTCTCTTTAAAGCTACTAACAATCTCTTAATTACCATTTTGAATGGACTTTTCAAGATCCCTACTTTTTTTCACTGCCTGATTACAAAACATTGATATGTAAAAGAAAGAGGTCACTTAGATATAGATATGTCTGCAAGTTTTGACACCGTAGATAGCCTTTCTCTCCTTGATATTCTTTATGTTTTCATTTCTATTTTTTCCTAGTAATCCTCTTATCTACCCGCCAAAAGTCTCTCTACACTCCAGTTCATCTCCGGCTCAGTTCATAAAAATGTCTTCCTGAACCATAAGGGCTGACCACGTCTCTCTTCTATTCACTAGAAACCAGCGGGTCCCTATTACCTCCTGGACCAAATATAAAATCCTCTCTTTGTCATTCCAAGTCCAACATAACCTCCCTTTCTTACTTTTCCAGTTTTCTTGCACCTTACAACCTCTCCTCCCCCCTCCCCTTTTATGTGCTCTGTGATTCTGTGACATTGGCCTCCTTACTCTTTCTCAAACAAGGCAATCTACCTCATGGCTCTGGGCATTTCCACTATCTATCCCCCATTCCTGGAAGTACTTCTCTTCTCATTTCTGTCTCCTTCCTTCACTGTAAGCCTTCAAATTCCCAATAAAATCCCCCCCATCAGTTGGGAATTTATAGGAACGCATAAAGACTTTCCTAATCCCCCTTGATTCTACTGCCCTCCCTTTATTGATCGTCTCCCATTTATCCAATAAATAGCTTTTTTGTACCTAGTTGTTTGCACATCATCTTCCCTATTAGACTGCAAGCTCCTTGAGAGCAAAAACTGCTTTTTTGCCTTTCTCTGCATCCCCAGCTCTTAGTGCAGTGTCTGCTGCATGAGGAGTGTGGAATAAAGGTTTATTGAATGACTGACTGACTAAATGCCTTCAAAGGTGCATTCCACATCTAAATCTATGATATAAGACCATCCTGGGTGACTGATGTACAAGTTCCAGTTACTTTTTATCATGGTCTTGCTGCCAATATATTTTATGAGTAGTGACGTGATGATTATATGTGCCATGATGTGATGTTTCCTGCCCCTGGATACAATTTGTCACCTACTTCATTGATATTTCATGGAGAGCCTTTGAATCACTCTTTCATTTAGCTCCAAATTCTTTTTTCCTGGCTTAGTTTGTAGCAAGAATATCAAGGATGATACGATCCATTTCTACCAGTACTGAACCCCTTTTCTGATCACTGCATTAGCACTCCACATTTAGAATAACAAGAAGTAAGGTAATGGTTACAGATTGCCTAAAGTTTTTGTAATTTTTTAATGTATTTAGCCCCATTGTCTCATTCTCTTATTGTCATCATAGAAACAGAAGTTATTGGACTGTGATGAGGGACATTTTGTATTTTCTCTATGTTATGGGTTGTCATGACCAAACAAAAGATTAATTCTATTTCTGGGCCCCTACTTGAAGGTTGGTCAGATTGGGAGAATCGCCTTGAAGATGTGTTCCACTCTCAAAGACAAGGAGAACCCAGAAACACTTCATCAGAATTAAAAATAAGCAATTTTAAAGTAATTATACGTAGAAAATAACAAAATGTTATATACATTATATATAATAAGCTTTGCATTTGCTCAGTGCTAAGGTGCTATTTATAAAACACTTAGCAAATTGACTGACAAATGGTAGGCCCTCTTTAAATGCTAGTTCATTTTATTTTGGGTAATTATAAGTGTTGTTGCTGTTATTCTTGCACTGCTATATTTATTATTACTTTCCATATTTTCTGACCTTCTATTTCTGTGTTTTAAAAAATGTACACAATGCATATAGTGTTATAATTCTCATTTATATCACTTTCACATGTTCTTGTATTCTTGATAGGCCTAAAGCTAATTGAGGGGAGGAATTATCCCTTTTTTAAATTGTATCTATAGCACCATGGACATTACATGGAAAGTATTTTGTATTTGACAAATGCTTATTTATTAATTTGCTGGTTCTTCATAGTTCTCTCTTTTATAGAAATATGATATTCTTTTATATTGATGTACCAAAATTGACATTTTATGTATGAAATTGGAATAATTTGGATTATGTGCTGCTTTGGGATTTAATTAAAATGAATGAACTATCAAAATTTTGGCAGCAGAAAGGAATATCTCTTGTTTTTAAAGATATTTTATTTGGTTAAGTGGTTGGAGGAGTTCTGTGATTCCTCAAACATTCTCAACTTAAGATTCAAAAAAATTTTTATGGTCTTTATTTCAACAAAAATGTGATATAGTATCTTTTGCCTTAAATCCAATCTGCTAAGTTTCATCGTTTTTCAAAGCTTAAGTTGCTGAATTATAATTAAGAATAGTCAGTAATAATAATAATACTGAATTAACATATTTTATAATGCCCTGAAGCTTGCAATCCACTTCTTAGACTATCCCATTTGACCCCAGCAAAACCCTTGTAAAGGAGTTATCGTTATCCCATTTAATGGGACAGGAGATTGAGAATGAGAGCAGTTTATTGTCTTCCCAAGGGTCACATGACTTTCTATGGTAATTTCTCATGTCAAGGTGTCATTTTTATTATTCTAATTTTATTTAGCACATTTTAATAATGAATTGAACTTGTAAATTGGGCCAGCAGTTGGGTCAAAATGACCAAAGAAAAAAGGCTCCAGATTGCAAGGTGAAATTCTGCTATCATGACTATGTTCTCTCCTAATATTTACTAACTTTCACATTCTGGCTGACAAGGAAAAATATAGGAAATACAAACCAGTCTCAGTGGATCACCCCACTCCCTTCCCCCTCAATTATATCAGAATCCAGCCCAGAACACAAGTTGCTCCGATGTTTCCCAAATGAAAACCCAGTCTCTTCAACAATACCCTTTAGAAATTAAAGAAATCTCTCTTTTTTCTCTAGGATTTGTCACCACTGACCACAGTTCTTCCCAAGTCTCGGAGAAAATTATGTTCAGTGATCTGGTGTTTGGCATTCTCTTCTTTATTCAGATGGGAGTTGGGATTCTTGGAAATTTCTTCCTCTTGGGTCAATATGGTTACACTTTACTCATTGGTCACAGGCTGAGGCCCATAGAGTGCATTTTTGCCCACTTAGCCTTGGCCAACTCAAAAGTGCTTCTCTCCAAGGGAATCCCTCAGATGATTGTCTGTTTAGGCATCAAAAATTTCTTGAATCATGTTGGGTGTAAACTTATCCTTTATCTTCATAGTTTGGCCCGGAGTGTTTCCCTCAGCATCACCTGCCTCTTGAGTGGTTTTCAGCTCATCACCATCAGTCCCAGTAATTCCAGGTGGACAGATCTCAAAATCCAAGCCCCACAGTGTATTGTCCCTTCCTGCTTCTTCTGCTGGTGCTTCTACCTGCTGATAAATTTCATTTTGCTTGGGTCTATGCATAACTCAAGGTACATAACAAATAACACAAAGATGTGGCATCTGGGATACTGTTCAGTTTTAGCTCCTTCCTCTTTTAATGCCATGCTTTTTGCAATTGTCTATTCTATTCCTGATGTTATATGTGTGGTTTTCATGATATGGTCCAGTGCCTACTTAGTGCTTCTTCTGCACAGACACCATCAGCAAGTCAAACATGTCCACAGTCCTCATCTCTCTTCCAAAACTTTCCCTGAGAAAAAAGCCACCCAGGCTATCCTCCTGCTAGTGAGCACATATGTCTCTTTTTATACCATTAACTCTAGCTTGTCATTTTACCTGTTTAAAATTGACAACTATGAGCCTTGGGTCGTGGCTGCTTCAGATCTCCTAGCTGCATGGTTCCCAACCATCAGTCCTTTTGTGCTAATCTTCGGTGACTCCCAAGTCCTCAAAGGTTGGAATGCTCTGTGGCATAGGAGACAGCAATGTCTCCTATGTCACACTACCTTTAACCATACCTCCTGCCAGCATCCTGCCCAAACACAATAAATGTGAGTAATATGTAGGAATGGCAAGGACTTGTGTGGGTTTATTTTATATCCTGCAATTTTGCTAAAGTTATTTATTATTTCAAGTATTTTTTACTTGATTCTCTAAGTAAATAATTACATCATCTCCAAAAAGTGATGTATCAATATTCATTAGGGAAATTTGTCTATAATTTTCTTTCTCTGTTTTTACTCTTCCTGGTTTAGGTATTAGCACCATATTTGTGTCACAAAAAGAATTTGGTAGAACCCCTTCTTCACCTATTTTTCCACATCATCTATAAAGTATGGGAATTATATGTTCTTTAAGTGTTTGATAGAATTCACATGTAAAACCATCTGGCCCTGGAGATTTTTTCCCAGGGAGTTCTTTGATGGCTTGCTCAATTTCTTTTTTTGAGATGGGGTTATTTAGGTGTTTTGCTTCCTGTTGTGTTAATCTGGCCATTTATATTTTTGTAAATTTTCATCCATTTTTCTAGCATTATCGAATTTATGGACATACAATGGGGCTAAATAATTCCTAATTATTGTTTTAATTTCCTCTTCATTGGAGGTGAATTCACCATTTTCATTTTTTATACTGGTAATTTCATTTTCTTCTTTCATTTTTAATCAAATTGGCCAAAGATTTATCAATTTCATTGTTTTTTTTTCATAAAACCAACTCTTAGTTTTATTTATTAGCTCAATAGTTTTCTCAATTTTAATTTTATTAATATCTCCTTGGGTTTTCAGTATTTCCAATTTGGTATTTAATTGGGGATTTTTCAATTTGTTCTTTTTCTAGCTTTTTCACTAGCATGCCCAATTCATTTATCTTCATTTATTTTATTCATGTAAGCATTTAGAGATACAAAACTTCCCATAACAACTGCCTTTGCTGCATCCCATAACTTTTGGTATGTTTTCTAATTATTGTCAGTCTCTTGAATGAAGTTATTGATTGTTTCTATCATTTGTCCTTTGACCCATTCATTTTTTAGGATTAGATTATTTAGTTTCCAATTAATTCTCAGTCTATCTTTCCATGGTCCTTTATTACAAATCATTTTTATTGCATCATGATCTGAAAAGGATGTATTGACTATTTCTGCCTTTCTGCACTGGCTTATGAGGTTTTTATGCCCCAGTACATGGTAAATTTTTTATAACTTGCATCCCTAGCACCTTGGACATTCCCTGCTATATAATTTGCATTTAACAAATGCTTCTTTATTAATTACCTGATTCCTCATATATGTCCTTTTTTAAGAACTGTGATGTTCTTTTGTCTTAATATAACAAAATTTATAGAACATTACTAAATTGAGGAAATTGTTGGTTGCTTTGAGATTTATCAAAATGAATTTAGTATTAATATTTTGTGGAAAAATAAGAACCTTCCTGTTATTTAAGATATTTTATTTCCCTAAATGAATTTTGTGATTCCTCTATTTTCAAATTAAGGTTTAAAAGATCTCTCATAATCTTTATTGAAACAAAAATGTAATAAAATATCTTTCCCCTCACATCCTAGCAGTTAAATTTCATCATCTTTCTAAGCTTAAGTTGCGAGATTGTTAATAAAGACAGCAATAGGGCAGCTAGATGGCACAGTGAGTAGAGTACCAGCCCTGAAGTCGGGAGGATCTGAGTTCAAATCCGGCCTTAGACACTTGATGCATGTACTAGCTGTGTGACCTTAGGCAAGTCACTTAACCCCAATTGCCCTGCCAAAAAAAACAAAAAACAAAAAACAAGCAAACAAATAAATAAAGATAGCAATACTCGGTAACATTAATAATAAACATACTTTATAGTGTCTTAAAGCTAGCAAACATCTTGTCATATTACCTCATTTGATTCCCACGAACACCTTGTAAAGTAGTGACTATTATTCTATTTAATAGGAAAGACAGCTGAGGATGAGAAAAGTTGATTATGCTGTCCAGAGCATCATGGTACTCTGTGGTAATTTCTCATTTTAAGCTGTCATTTTAAATTATATCATTTTTATTTACCATTTTAACGACACATTTTGAAAACATGCCTACCCACTTAGTCTTCTGAAATTGAACTCGTGAACTCATTCTTCTAGCATCCAGGACCAAAAGAAAAAAAGGGTCTGGCTTGCAAGATGGACTTCTTGTGTTCTATCTATACCTAAGGTTAGGCAGGGTAGAAATTTTTACTGTTTTCTCTTTTGGAGCACTTATGTAATCAAGTGCCTTTGAGGAGTCTGGCCTTTGTTTCTTTGACTAAATCAGGAATCTTTGATGACCTGCTTACCTCAAAGGAAGGCTTATTTTACATGGGTTTGAGTTACATGTTTATGACGTCCTTTGACACTGAACTGGATATATAAACTCAGAAGTTAGCATTTTGTTTGGGGTTCTCATTCACTAGAAGAGTATTGGTGTGGAGAATCTCAGTAGCCACTGGAGCCCCCCAGGTCTGAAGAAAACCTAGATGTTGGTGCTTCTCTCTCTGGTTTCTATATATTGCTATAGATACACTGGTTTGTGTTATTTGCTCTGTTTATATAATGTATGTTTGTATGTTTGATTAAAGTGAGATTGTAAACCCCTTAAAGCAGCTTTCGTGTAAAAGCAGATCAAAAAATCTCTGCTGGCAGCCTTCCTGTGCACTGGTGTTGTTGGTTCTTCACCCCACAGCAGCTGCTACCATTGTTGTTACACTATGTTATTTCTGAATAGTTTGCTAATTTTCACATCCTGGCTATCAAGGGATAATATAGAAAATACAAACTAGTTGGAATGGTTACTTCCCCCCACCCCCCACCCAGGTCAATTATATCAGAATTCTTCCCAACAATCAGCTTATCCCAGTGTTTCCAAAATGGAACCCCATTCTCTTCAGTAATACCCTTTAGAAATTTAACAAATCTTTCATTTTCTCCCAGGATTTCCAAGCACTGACCACAGCTCTTTTCAACAATTGGATAAAATGAAGTTTAATGACCTGGTGTTGGGCATTATCTTCCTTATTCAAATGGGAGTTGGGATTCTGGGAAATTTCTTCCCTCTGGGCATATACAACTTCACTTTATTCATTGGGCACAGCATATAGTGCATTTTTGTCCATTTAGCCTTGGCCAACTGTTCAATTAAGCTAGATTAGGTTCGGATTTGGATTCGCGCTGGCAATAAGACACACTCCCAACATAATAAAGTTTTTATTGAAAGATAGGGGAAATACTCTATTAAACCCACAACCACATCGTTCAATAATTCCTACTACACAGTTAATGCGGTGACGAAGACAGAGACACAGACACGCAGAGGCAGCACCTGTTCAGAGGAACACTGTTTCCCAAGGTTTCTCCAAGCTGGGGAATCCCTCTCTTTTCCACAGATGGCAGTGACAACGACAGAAGACACACACAACATACAACATATGCTTCACATTCAGCACCTGCACCCAAGGTTTCTCCAAAGCTGGGGAACCCCTCTCTTTACAGCCTCCTTGGTGGTTTTCTGAACATAATCCCAGGCAAAGCATCCTCTGTGGGTGAGGTTCCAATGTGATTCATCCATGTGCTGATTTTTATAGTACCCTAAAGAAAGTTTTTCCCGCCAGAGAGGGTAGCCACCCTCACCCCACCCCCCTCATTCCCAAGAACTGGGCAGGTTCCTAGAAGGCAGTCTCAGGGATATCCTGTCTTTTGTTCAGGTCCTATCAGTCTCCAAGAGGGAGATGAATGTCCCAGGAATTTATCCTGGTCTTTGTTCAGGGCCTCGGGAGTGTATCCTGGTCTTTGTTCAGGGCCTATCAGTCTCCAAGCAGGAGAGTCCAAACGTCTGCAAGGGGGAAAGGGAGAGCTGGGCTTACGCTGTAATGTGGAGGATCTTCTATAATGTTTTATCATTCACCAACTCAGAAGTGTTTCTCTCCAATTGAGTCACTGACCATTATCTGTTTGGGCATCAGAAATTTCTTGGATCCCATTGTGTGTAAACTTATTATGCATCTTCATAATGTGGCCCGAAGTGTTTCCCTTAGCATCACCTGCTCTTTGGTGGTTTTCAGGTCACCACCATCAGTCTCAGCAACTCCAGAGGAACAGAACTCAAAATTCTAGCCCAAAACTGTATTTTCCCTATGTGCTTCCTCTGCTGGTACTTCTACATGCTGACAAATTTCACTTTGCTTGGGACTATGAATAATTCAAGGTACATGACTAATAATACAAGGATGGGGCATCTGGGATATTGTTTAATTGTAGCTCCTGCCTCTTTGAAAGTTGTATTTTTTACAATTGTCTTTTCTATCCTGATGTAATATGTATGTGATTCATGATCTGGGCCAGTGTTTACTTAGTGTTTCTCCTGCACAGACACCACCAGCAAGTCCAACATATTCACGGTTCTCTTCTCTTTCCCGGAACTTTGCCTGAGAAAAGGCATGTCATCCTCCTACTAGTGAGGACATATGTCTCCTTTTATTCCATGAATTCTAGGTTTTCCTCTCACCTCTTTTTATTGTTAATATTATTGTGATATAGTACTCATAGTACATATTTAACATATATCTTTACAACTATTCATGATTTCTTCGTGTCCAAGATTGAAATGAATATAAAACTATGTCAGAACTTTTCCCTGTACATATTCTTCTTTTTCCTAGAGATTCTTCTTTCATTCTGTACTGTTCCAGTTAACATTTGGGTAATTTGTTTTAAAAACTGTAAACAAATTATACATCACATTTTATAGAGGAGAAAGGTGATATGCCACACGACTTTCTAATATAAATGTAAACTGTGGCCGAAAGGGCCATTTTTAACAAGACTCTCCTCATTGGTGGATATCAGTTACTCAATGCATCCAAGGGAGGAGTTGATGACAACTAGAAAGAAGAAAAATCCTGTTTTTTTGGATTTTACTTTGGAGAGAAAAATCAAGTTGTTTCAAGCTTCCTTCAGACACTGGAAGGGAGAAAGAGACTGAGAGGAAACCAGCATGTAGAAGAGCTGATGACTTGATCATATTTCTATGCCCTTTGGGAGAGATCTAAGACTGCCTCTCCCTGTCTTGGTTGTGCTGAGTTAAGTTGCTTTCAATGAGACAGATCATTCACTCTGTATCATTTGATACACAGTCTCTTATGTACACTTTCTCTGGTTTTTTGTCTTTCTCTTGATTTGCATAAATGTTTATTTGTTCTTTGTTCTGCATATTCATCATGGAACTGGCATCTGGTGGGAAGGTAATTCAGTTTTGGATAAATAACTTGGGACAGTCTTTTCTTCTTAAGGGAAAACAATCACAATAACAATTGGACCCTAAAAAATCACTTCCCCAAAATTAATCATTTTTAAGGGAGAAGATAGATGTCATTCTAGCCCAGCACTCCCTCTCTCTGAAAAAAGCAGCGGCCAACCTCTGGCCTCAACCTCCTGATTCCCTTTAGCAAGGGGATCAGTCTCCTTAGAGAAGGATAGAGGAAGCTGACTGTAGAAATATGTATTCTTGTTTCCCTGCAAGCCACAAATTGATTCAACTGGACACAGATAACCCACATAGCAATACAGCTCAACACAGTTCACACACATGTGCACACACACATGCCCATTACAGAAGAGATAAGAGTGTAACAAAGGACCCACACTTCATTACTTGTCTGACAAAATTGTAACGTCTTCAAGAAATGAAAACTTTATCAGAGGTTGAGGAAGTTGGTCACTTATTGAGGTGTGCAGAAGCTTCCCTACAGATGATAAAGTCCACTTTTTGTTGTTGATCATTGTAAGGGAGGGAAAGAGATGTCATCAGATAAAGGCAGAAAATAGTCACCACTGCCATACTTGGGAATATTGGCTTTATGCACCAATTCCTCTTCAGAGACTGCATTGGGAGGCTGGGAACTTGATGAAAAAAAGAGTGCAGATGCAAGGCCTAGAATACCTCCAGACAAACCCAAAGTTCAAGCCAGGCCATGGTTACTAATGGAAGTACTCATAACAAGTTGTTAGTTCTCCACCCTTTGCCTGTGCCAACCTCTTCAAGAGCTGAATCTCTGGTCTCTTAGAGCCCAGGAAAGTTTCTCTTCCCTGCTTAGTTGACAACTTGGCCATTCTCATTATTCATTAGTAATTGCAGTTGGAGAATTCTTAATCAGTAGAAATCCTTGAACACATTTTCATCTGGGACAAAAGTTCACTCTTTTAGACAAATCCCTTTTTCCCTTGGCAGATTAACATCACTGGTCCTGTCCATGACATGATAATCACAGCTCTGGAGGCAGATGAGCTCAGACAACCCAGTTGTTATAACTAGGATCTGCCTATTCCATCACACAGCCAGACACACAGACACACAGACACACATGGAAACGACATATTCTGTTTGGTACAACCATTTCCTGTGCTCTAGAAACAGAGAACAACTAGGTGAGTATCTTCTCTGTCTCAGTTTTACATCTAGGACTTTGAAGCAGAAAATGTCTTCCAGTAGACAATATTGTAGAGTGTTATTCTGGCCCTATCTGCCTGGGGACAGAAAAGGGACCTTGAAAAGCCTATGAAACATTCCTTGGAATTTTTCCTTGGTATTTTAATGCATTCCTGTTGTTATTCAGATTTTCTCTCCTACTCCCTGACCTTGACACCCCTCATAGGTAACATTTCAACTTTACTCTACTCTCTGGCTTGAGAGCTCCCTAGATATTTATTCAGAGCACCTTGTAAGGGGCATTTTCCTTATATCTGCTCACTGGACCCATATGGCTCTGGAGGAGAAAGTGAGGCTGCTGACCTTGCCCAGCCCTTCCTCACTTAAATACAATTCACTTGCATATCATGGCATCACCTCCTTGATGTCATAGTCCTCTTCAAGAATGAAGGACAAACAACAAGAAACTCCACTCTCCTTAAATAACTCCTCTGGTCTTTTTGGCTTTTTTAACACTCTATGTTCCTCTCTGTTCTTCATCCTGTTATGTCCATCAATCCTTTTTTTCCTGACAATAAGAATGAAGCTTTTGTTTTTCTCCTTCCTTCTTTACCTTCCCTCTGATTCTTTCTGTCTTCCTGTCATGGCAATTTATTGAGAACCAAAAATCGTGTACTACAATCATTACAAATAGGGTCAATTTTCATTCTATCCATTTGCACTTTTTTCATCATTAAGTTAAACTCAGAGAGCTAGTTGGCACAGTGGAGAGAATACTGAGCATGAAGTCAAGAAGACACGAGTTCAAACACAGCCAGAGATACTTCCTAGCTATGTAACTCTGAGCAGGTCATCTAATCTTTTTGCTTCTGTTTCTTAATTTGTAAAATAATGATAAAAATTATATCCTCCTGCCCAGGGCTGTTGTGCAATCAAATGAAATAACAATTGTAAACTGCTTGGAAGATAATAAGCACTATATAAGTGTGAGCTGTAAAAATTATTATTAAAATTCTTCAAGAAGATTTTAATTCTTAATTTTTCTCTCAAAATAGATTTATTTCTCATTTTAATTCCTCTAGTTTTGTGCGAATTTTCAGGTTTGTCACTTGATGAATTACTGCTTATTTTCTGCGTATTCTTAGACAAGTCATTTAATCTTTGTCAGCCTCATTTTCCATTCTTATAAAAGGAAAGGACTGAAGGAAATGGGGGAATATTATTCAGTTTTGGCTATTGCCTCAACTGGGTCCTCACTGTAGCAAGGCAATCTTTTCATACTTCTCTAATTGACTTACCATCCCACTCTCTACAGTGGTACTTCCGAACTTGTCAGCCCACCTCAAACCTCCTAATCCTCCCCTGTCCTCCTTTCAGATGAGAACTTTGCCTCATATTTGGTTGGAAAAGGGACCATTGTCCAAGAATTTTTTTCTTAT
>JAQQSZ010010913.1:0-12385 GCA_028646595.1 Phalanger gymnotis
AACCTTCTGTGATGTCTTTGCTCTTTGTGGGTTGAGAGGTCTGGTGGATGCCACAGCTCAGTAATTCAGGATGCCAGGGCACTCTCCGCTCGTCTCCTGGTCTGGTAGGTCCGCGTCTGGTCTGTTCGCACTGTGCGCGCTGGGCTCAGCTCTGCTCCCCTCAGCTGGGGGCTGGGAGCTCCATGTGGGACAGACCTTACCCAGAGACCATCCAGGCTGTCCTGGGCTGGAGCCCTGCTTCCCTCTGCCACTTTGTGGGTTCTGCAGCTCTAGAATTGGTTCAGAGCCATTTTTTTATGGGTTTTTGGAGGGACTTGGTGGGGAGCTCACGCCAGTCACTGCTTCCCAGCCGCCATCTTGGCTCCGCCCCCCACTATATTTTATATTGACTTCAGTGTCCAGTTGTCTTACTTCAGCTTTATAGATGGGATTACTGAAGACCAGGTGTTTTTGTTTTGGTTTGGTTTGGTTTATTTTTTTTTTTTTTAAGTGCAGGTCTTTTGTGAAACTGAACAGAGCCCAAGTGTTTAGAGGTATACTGCATGCTTGCTTTTTGTGGCATTCAGACTTGTCTCTGACACTTCACTGTTGCTCTTTTCTTCCTTTTCTGTGACTATTTGTATTGGTAATTAAGGTGAGACTTTTTTTTTTACTGTTTTAGAATGCTGAATTAATTGTCTTTGATTGAGTCTTACTAAGTACAAAGCCCCAGGCTGGTTAGCAAACTAGTTTGCTAGTTTGAGAGAGGCAGGGAGCCCTCAGGGCCATAAGGGGAGTTGCTAAGACCAGAGCCAATAGTATGCACCCAAGTTCTGGTCAATCAGATGACATCTAAAGACAGCATAAAAAGAAAGAACAGAGTTGTTTGTTTGGGGCTCTCACTCCTGGAGGAGTGTTGATGCGGAGACTCCGGGCAAGCCATGGTTAAGAGCTCCCCAGCCCATGAACCCAGATGTTGATGCTTTCCTGGTAACTATGAATTGTGATTTGAATCAGATAAGGTCTGTCTGTTGATGTTTGTAATTTGTTTGTATTTGCTCTGAAGTTCAGGGTGCTGGCTTTTCCTCCTGAACTAAGTGAATGATATTGTATATGTTTGATTAAAGTAAGATTTTTAACCCCCTAATGTTACTTTCCTTAGTAAAGCAAATCAAAAGAACTTTGCTGGCAGCTCTTGTTGGGTCTTACACCCCACAACAGCTGCTAGCCGAATTGTTGCTATACTGTTCTCTCCTGCTTTATCTCTAGCCATCTTCTTCATGGTTCCCCTTCTCTTTATGTTTTACTGACAAGCCATCCACTCCCATTGTTACAACTATCACTGCTACATGAATGATGACCATATCTCTATCTCTAGCCCAATCTTTCTCCCGTGCTCCAGATTTATGCCTCCTTCCCTGTCTGTATCTTGCCAGTATGTCAGCCTTAACATCTGCACTTAGAACTAATTGTCTTTTCTCTCTAGAAAAAAAAAATTAGTTCTCCTTTTGATTTCTCACTTCTGTCAGTGACACAACCATCCTCATAGTCAAACTATGCTTGAAATTTTAGCCATTTTTTCGTGGCTCCATCCATTTTCCTTACTTCCTATATCTAACCAGTTGTTAAATCCTATTAATATTATTACCACCACAGAATCTTTTATAATCTCTCCTACTCTCTATTTTCAGTGTAGTTGCCTTCTTAACCTCTAACCTAGACTTATTTCAGTAACCTTAGAACTGATCTTCATTTCTTCCACATCCATCTTTCACATCACTGCTAAATTAGTGCCTAGTATTGGTCTTGTGATCCCCTTGCTCAGAATTGTTCAATGGCTCTCATTACCTAATTCCTTTGCCTAGAATTAAGCACCTTCCATAATTTGGCCCCAAAGTACCTCCTCAAACTTAGAACCTCCTACTTTTCTTTATATACCCAAAGCACCAGAAAGACTAGACTGTTTGCTATTCCCTTATGGCTTCTTAATTCCATTCTAAACCCCCCCCCCCCCCCCCCCCCCCCCCCCCCCCCCCCCCCCCCCCCCCCCCCCCCCCCCCCCCCCCCCCCCCCCCCGCCATTGTACTCAAATTCCATCTCTTCAATGAAATGTACTCTCTTACACCTTTTCCCTGCCGAAAGTAATCTTTCCCTGTAAACTAACCTTACACTTTTAGTGCCTCTCCTGTTTCACTTTCATATTGTAGTTACTTGTGTACATGCCCTATGTTTCCTATTACTTATTGTCTGCGATCTCCATGAAAGCTGGGATTATTTCTCATTCTTGTCTGTATCTTCCAGCATATGCATTCAATTAGTGGTTTAGGTAAAGTTATATATAATACTTAAAAGGAGGAGGAGAAAATGAATATAGACCAAAGTAATGGTTCATATAACTAATAGTAGTAATAATACTGATATCATGAGCTGGACCTTGAAGGAAGAGCAGAATTTGGACAGATGTAAAGAATACTTTCCAGGTTGGAAGAACAGCATGAGTAAAAAGCACAAGAAACAGACAAGAAGAGTTGGTGTCTTTGGGGAACAGTGAAGTGACATCACTGGTTTGACAGGAGTGGAGAATTCATATTGGGGGAAAATTAGAAATATGTTATTTAATGTTTACCTAGAGAACAGGACTTGCCTAGGACCATTGAAGGTTTTTGAGAAAAGGGGAGATATGACAAAAGTATCATTTTTAAGAAAGTTTTAATCAGCAGGAGATTGGAAAGAAGAGAGTAGGAACACAAAAGCCAGTTAGGTGGCTATTAAAGTCATCCAGCTGTGAGATATTGAAGGCTTGGATTATTTATGGTGGTGACAGTGGAATTAGAATGAAAGGGCAAGTTCAATAAACTGTCATTCAGTGATTATTTTGTGAGGATCATTGTCCTTGAAGCAAGAGATTCAAAGTTGAAAATAGGACCCAATCTCTTACTTAAGGAGTATAATAGTGAAATAAGACCATATATATAATAATATATATATATAATAATAAGACCATCACAGATAAGTATGATACAAGGTAAAATGTGTTCACAAAAGGCAGTTCTGAACAAATTACTATAAGAAATATCGGGAATGAGAGGAGAGTGAGGTTAAGTAAGTTGTCTTGGAAGAAGTGGCTTCTGATGTGGAGTACATTCCAGAGATGGAGGATGAGCTATACAAATACACAGAAGAGGGAGAGGGCAAAATGTGCTCTTGGAATAGCTAATAGTCTAGTTTAGCTGGTATGTTTTATTCATAAAAGGAGTAGAATCAAATAAGGTTGGAAAAGTGGGTTGAGAGTAAACACTTAAATGGCAGCTTAATTAGTTTGCCTTTTATCTTCAAGATAGAGGCAAACCATTGAAAATATTTTTTCTATGTTAAGATGATTTTGATGACTCTAAGAAGGTTTAATTGAAGAAATATTAGACAAGGAAATCAGTCAAGAGACCATAGACTGAGTGAGAAGTATTGATACAATGTTGTTTTAAAAAGTATACATATAGAGTGTCTATAGACTCACTCTTGTGAATCCTCAAACTCATAAAAATAGCAAAGTTGAAAGTGATCTCAGAGACCATTTAAACCAACATATCCCTGAGAAAGATTCCCCAAGAGTCAGTCTAACCTTTGCTTGAAGACCTCTTGGGAGAGGAATCACTACCTCCCAAGTCAGCTCATTTTACTTTTCTTAGAGCTAACAACTTGTTAAGAAGTTACTCTTTACTTCAAGCCTAAACCTACCTTCCTCTGATTTCCACCTATTACTCCTGGTTCAACTCTGTGGGATCAAGGAGAACTTAGTCAAGCTCCCTCTTCAGCATCTTTTTGACATTATGTCTTACCCAAAATCTTGTCTTTTGGACAAGAGACCAGTCCACAGAGTGCTTGATTTCAAGGCCTTTTCCCATTCTGTGTGATCCCTTCCAACTTATCAGTACCCTTCTTAATATGATTTCTAAAATTTGAATGACTTCTGCAAGGTATTATATTAGAGTTCTCTATAGCCATTTTAAGTTTTCTGTAAAATGTAAGTTAGAAAAAGAATCATTTTTAAAAAGAGCTTTTAACTTTTTATATTAAGTGAGTTTTTTTCATTTCATTGCTTTTTTTTTTTTTGACAAAATAGTTGGAGACACTAAAGACAGTTTAAGTTAGTGGATATACTTTTAAAAGAATTTGTTTGCCAGCACTATTTTGAATTTATGGTAATCACAGTCAGCATCTAAAATAGTTTAGTATTATAAATAAAGACATTTTATTTACTGTTCCGAAATATATCAAATGAATCTTTTGAACATTAAAAGTTTTTCTCAAATTTTTTAGGACCTCCGGGAAGTATGGCTTAATTATCCACTACACCCACTCCAAGTAAGTGATTCTTTGGCCTTATTTAGTGGTTTTGCTTTACTTTAGAATTTGAGATTTTTTTACACTTTTATCCTTAGATTCTCTCAAAGATATTATGAAATTTACCTGTCATGACAGTATTGGAAATTGAGTAATGTATAGAATGATGCTAACCACATTACCTATTTTTTGTCTTTTTCTCCCTTTCATAAGGCAAATAGAGCTTTTTGTGTGAAGAATTTGGCAGGAAGGTGATAATAAAACATTATTTTGATGCCTGTTTGCCTACTATCTAGGATAAGAGAATAAGGAAAATGTTTTATGGAAAAATAAATAAACCAAATTTGAGATTAAACTTTACCCAATTTGTACCTGAGAAATTCAAGTCTCTAACTTAAGGGGTTGAAAGATTATTGCTAAATTAAAATCGTAAGGTAGTATAATGACTTTCTGGTGTTGTTTATAAACAGGACACCTTTCCTACATCAATTTTGAGAATACTTGTTTTGATTTTTTTCTTTTGTACATACTTTCTTTGCTACATGTATATTCTAATTTAAAAAATTTTAAGCACTCTGGATTAATGCTGGTTATTATTGTAAAGCTTTTCATGAAACTAGCTCCTATTCATTTTACACACACAGGCACACGTAGACTTTGTAATAACTGTCAATAATTCAGACAGAGTACTTGAAAAACTTCACTAACAAAGGATGAGTAATGCCGACATGACATGGATTAGGCAAAAACTTGAATCTTGATTTTAATTTTTATATTTTCTCTTCATCAGATTATGCAGTTTCCCTGTTAGGCAGAATTGATTTCTACCTTAATAGAAAATGTTACTATTCTTCAGAGTGAGCTGGGTCTAGGCTTTTTCACTTGCTAGAGTGTATTTGGTCACTAAAAAAGAGGCTTGTTAGTTGTAGAATGACAGACTTGGAAGAAGTTTTAGTGATCCTTTGGTCAAATTTCTTCATTTTGTAGATGAGAATACTGAGGCCCAGAATAGTTAAATGACCTAGAGTGGTTACTTAAGGGGAATCACATGGTCTCTTCCTACTGTTCTTAGACCAATGCATTGATGGAGTTATGCACCCTACCTACTCTGAAGGGCCAGTACAGCACATGAGATTTTGAATACCCTTTGTACAATAATTGATTCTGTAATGTGATAAAGAATTAGAAAACATTATTGTGGAATTTTCTGTAAATACTAATTCTTGTTTATTCTTAATGTTAAGTAAGGATTTGAAGGATGATGGAGAAGAATAAATTTTTTTTTTTTTTGGATTTCAAATATTTCTGCTTGATTTATACACACATATTTTTCTAAAAGAAGATTTTGCTTTTTGGAACCAGTAAGATGATGATTGAGTAGCAAGCAAAACACTTTAATTTTCTTCAGTTTATCTTGGTGGTGTTGTTTCTTTTCCCCTTAAGCTACAAGAGCCAAATACTGATCGACAACTTATTGAAACCTCTCCAGTACTACAGAAGCTTACAGAATTTGAGGAAGCTATTGGAGTCATTTTTACTCATGTTCGACTTCTGGCACGAGCATTCACATTGAGAACAGTGGGATTTAATCATCTGACTCTGTGAGTTGAAAGTAGCATCTCAGTTGAGAGTAACATTAGCAGGCCTGTTAAGGTAATGTAGACTTTGGCCTTTGCCATATTTCCTTTGAATAAATTGGAAGTTACACTGTAAGACTCTGAGCAGCCCCAGACTGTTAATATCTGAATGTCCTGTCTGATGTAGTTTTCTTAGTCACTTTTATTTTGTGATCTGTTCATTTATAGTAAAAGAGTAGGACATATCTGCAATTTCATTTAAAGTTAAATCAATGTACAGCCACCAGAATTTGAAATATTTAAAGGGAGTAACCAGACTTTGGAGTGCTTTTTAAAATTATATATATATAATTCTCCCCTTCAAAGTGTGAAGTTTTATTTGTTTTAATGGACTTCTGTATTAACTTTGAACTAGAGTCTATATTTTTAAACACTATTCTGACGAATGATTGACTAAGAAATAAATATCCTTAATTACTCACTCTTAGTTTTAACTTTGACACCAAATTTCAGATAAGTGGTCACCTCCTCTAGTTGAGGGGTTCTTAACTTGGGATATATGAACTTGTGTGGCTTTTTTTTTTTAATAACTGTATTTCACTATAACTGACTTCTTTTGTAATCCAGTGTATTTTATTTTATTACTTTAAAAAATTATCCTCAGAAAGGGTCCATAGGCTTCTCCAGATTGCCAGTGAGGGGTCTGTGACACAAAAAAATGTTAAGAACCTTTCCATTATTTTTTACATTGTTTTACATTTTTCATTATACTATTTTCAGGTCTATATTTTAGAATTTGGCTAAATTTTAAAATAGGTTGGTTTGTTTTGTTTTTTTTTACAAATCTTCATTCCAAATATCAACTGCAACTAGACAAAAAGTTCATTCTCTTCTCAATTAGGAAATTTTAGAAAATTATTAATTTTCTTTTAATTCTTAACTATCAGTTTATGCTTCAAAATAAATCAGGTACATTTATACTCTTAAATGATCTTTTGTCTCACTTTATTTTCACTCCAAGTGCTTATTGTTCTTTTTTGTATGATGCTTCATTTTTCAGAGGCCATAATCAGAGAATGGAATTCCTGGGTGACTCTATAATGCAGTTGGTAGCTACAGAGTACTTATTCATTCATTTTCCTGATCATCATGAAGGCCACTTAACAGTGAGTTCACTATAAATCATTCCTAATAGTAAAGCAACTACAAGACAGAAAATAAAGAGTCAAGAGAGTAGCTAATGACACGTTATGCATTTGATAAATGATTTAAATATTAACTACAATAACTTCTAATAAGGTTTTATAATTTTTATATGTGAATTGTACACTCAACAATTAGTAGTCTTTTTTAATGCAATTGAATACGTCCTTGATTTTTTTTTGATTGTTTCAGGAATCATGAGACGTTTCAGTAATGTCAAATCAAGTCAGTAAGCATCTATTAAGCACTTTACCATGTGCCAGGGACTGTGCTAAGTGCTGGGAATACAAATACAAGCAGAAAGACAAATAGAATGTAAACTCCCTGGGACTAGGAACTAATGGAGGGAGCCAATAGATGAAAGGAAGGGAAGTTGCATTAGGGGAAAAAAAAGTGAGTCTGGAGTAGAGGGTAAAGGCCTTATTCTCCATGGGGGCTTTCCTTAAAATGTAGGTCCTGGAGGAACCACCAATTCAGGAAGAGACAGGTACAGGGTGGATTTGCAATGAAAGAAGTCCAGGAGTTGAATGAACTTTAAGGTTGAGGAAGCTTTCTGACATTGTAGAGAAGTGGAGTGAAAGAATAAAGCCTGGAGAAGACTGATGAAACAAGATACATTGAGTAGCCAGTTATACCGTATCAAAGCATATGTGCAGTAGATTTTGGATTTTCGCTTTTAATTTAGCGTTCATATTGAGATCCTTACTAAAATGATAGAGAATCTGTTGGACAAATAAGCCAGGGGAAGACATGATGGAGCACTTTAAGATATTTTTCAGTAGTTTTTCTTCCTGATCTCTGGACACGTTACCATTGGGAATTGTCATTACTTTGAGACTTACTGTAAACACTAACTCATTTTTTATGCAATTTGGAGTCAGAACTTAATTTCCCAGCACTCATAACCTCAAAAATAATGTACATGGGGCTATCAGAGAAACCAGAGTAGTGATATCTATGTTGTTGAAATAACACTGCTCATACAGCTCCTTGGAACAAAATTTAAAAGTCTTTAGACATGGCTTATTAAATTTTTAGATTTATTGTGTTTAGTTGTTTAAAAAACTATCTTCTTTCTAAAGTAATTTTGAATACTTATAAATGTCGGACTACTTTTACAAAGTTAGATGATAACTTCATTTCAAATACTTCATAATACTTTCAGTAAGTAAAAATCAATTTCAGATTACTGTCCTATCAGAGACATTATTTCATGGTAAATGATTGGTGTGAGAAATGGATTTAGGGAACAAAGTACCTTTAATTAAGTAATTGTTAATGCCATAACATGGATAGTAGAAAGGCTACTCAGTTTGGAGCTAGAATATCCAGGTGTAAATCTGCTTTCTAGGAAAGTCGCCTAACCTTTTGTGGCCTCTTTTTCCTCATTTATAAAATGAAAAGGTTGAACTACTGTTCCTTTCTCCAGGAGGTCTTCTGCCTCACAATTCATTGGATGTACCATGTGAGCTCTCTCTCCTCTGTCAGTCATTTTTCAGTTCTATCTGACTCTTCATGACCCCATTAGGGGGTTTCTTGGCAGAGATACAGGGGTGGTTTGCCATTTTCTTTTCCAGCTCTTTATTTTTTTTTTTTTTTATTACAGTTAAGAAACTGAGGCAGATAGGGTTAAGTGACATGCCCAGAGTTGCACAACTACTAAGTCTCTGAAGCTGAGTTGTAATTCAGGAAGGAGTCGTTCTGACTCCTATCCTGGCATTCTATCCACTGTACCACCTAGCTGCCCATTATATATTTATCAAGCATTTATTGAATGACTTCTGATTATTAAAGATCTAATAAGCAACCTTTGTACAAAAACTCTGCATTCTGTGATATATAACTTTCACTTTAATATTTTCCTTTCAGTTCCTTTATTTTTGTAATTTTTTAAATTTTAAACTTAAATACAAAATGAGGGGGGAGAATACATTGCCATGGTCACCACAGATCATAAGAGAGGATTCAGTATAAAACAATAAATTTCCATTTCAAGAAACCTATGTGAAAAATACTACACATTGTTTTCAAAGCTGCTCAGCTTTTCTTTGCTTCCTTGTTGGTTTTCTGTTGTTCTCTGCTGTGTACTTTTTACTTTATTCTTTCTCTCCATACACACATATGTAAGACCGTGCTGTGTGTGTTTCCTCCTATCAACTGTTTCTCTGAAGGTGATAGCATCTTTCTTCTTAAATCTGTCTTTCCATGTTTTTCTAAACCAACCAGTTCATCATTTCCTACATCATAGCAATATTCCAACACAGTCACATTCCATCTGAGAGATTGTCTATGAAAGTTTTTTTCCCAGTTTTCTTCATTCCTTCTGTTCTTGGCTATGTAAGTTTTATTTATAGAAGAAATTTTTAATTTAAAATAATCAAAATTTTCCTTTTTACACTTGAACAATGCCCTCACCTTCCTTGTACTTCCTTTACATCTTTTTACCCTGGTTTCTTTGAAGTTCCTGACTTTTTGTTCTTCCAAATGAACATTGTTAACTCAGTAAAATAATTTTTTAGTAATTGAATTGGGATGATATTGAATAGATTAGGTAAAATTGTCATTTTAAAGATTATATTGGCGTTACCTACCTGTGAATAATTGAGTTTATTTGTATAAAAAATGTTTTATGTTTCTGTTTATATAGTTCCTGTGTCTGTTTTGTCAGGTAAAAACTCAGATATTTTATACTGTCTAGGTATTTTAAATGATCTAAAACGATATTGAATGCTATTACTGACATAGCATAGTTTCTGTTTTTCACTTTTGATTAAATCTATTTTAACTTTAACTTTGAGATCATGATTGCTACCCCTGCTTTTTTTATATAATTAATTCTACTCTTGCCCTTTATTTTATCTTTATGTATATCTCTCATTTTTATGTTTCCTGAAAGTAACATATTGTTGAATTCAAATTTTTAGTCTGCTGTCTGTTTGTTTTATGGGTAATTTGTCCCATTCACATTCTAAGCTATAATTATTTGTTGTGTATTTTCCTCTTTCCTATTTTTTCTTACTATCTTTCTCACTCTATTTACCCTATCTCTCCTCACTCCTCTGCTTTACTTCTACCTGCTACCTTGCTCTCCTATTCCATAACCCCCCTGAGAATTCCTCCCTCTTCCTCTTCCCCCAACCCTATCCTCTTGCCCTCTTATTTTCTTCTGAATTTAGAAGACTTCTATTCTCTTCTAGATATATATGTTGTTCTCTCGTTTACTCCTTCCTGATGAAAGCAAGGTTCCAGCACTATCCCTCCTTCACCCAGTAGTGTCATCTGTATCAACTTTTCCTTTTATGCCTTTATTTGTATGAGATAATTACTCCTTTTTATCTCTCCCTACACAGATTTATTTTCTTAGAATCACCCTATTGTACTTAGCTCAGCCCATGCTTTTCTTTCAAGCTACCCAAATAATGGTGACAATCATGAGTACTACTAATATTTTCACATATACAAAGTAAACAATTTGACTTTGTTGAGTCCCTTATAATTGGTTTTCAATGTTTACCTTATATTTTTTCTGGATGTTATATATTGAATTTTCCCTTAAGTTCTAGGGTTTTTGTCACAAGAAAACTGAAAGTTCGTTAAATCCTTTTTTTTTTTTCCCATTCAGTATTATACTTTGCTGGGTAAGTTAACCTTGGTTGTAACCCCAGCTCCTTTGCTCTACAGAATATAGTATTCCAAGACCTACAGTCCTTCACTGTAGTAGCTGCTAGGTCTTGTGTAATTCTTACTGTAGCTCCATCATATTTAATTTTTTTTTTATTGTTGTTGCTTCCATTATTTTGTCCTTAACCTGGGAGCTTTGAAATGTGGCTATGATATGCCTGTAAATTTTCCTCCTGGGATCTCTTTCAGGTGGTGATCTCCATTCAGTTCAAATGCTCTGACTTCTCAGTGCCTCATTTTCCCCAACTGTAAAATCAAGGGGCTAAGTTCCTTACCAGTTCCAAACTTACAAATCACAATTTGCAATTTTCATATTTTACACTAGATGGTCCTCTTTGGTAGATTTAATTTTCACTTCTGTTTGGCAGCAGAAATTAGAAATTCACAGAAGAATGCCACTATTTCTTAACAAATTACTTATTAAACACAAACACACACACACATACACACACACGAGAAATGTAGGAGAAAAATGTTTCTGTATTCTCATATTTAGGATTTATAATTTGAAATATTTGAGCTACTTTCTGACAATCTGTTATAATTGCTTCCTGTTTCCTAGTCTGCTCTAGTCATATCTCTGCAGTTCCAGTCTTCTCTCCTTTCAATTTTCCTTCCTTGTCAAAAGGGAGATTGGTAGTCCCTAGTTAAGAGATAATCACAAAGCTGGGCCTTGTAGCACATACCTATAATCCCAGCCTCTGGCGAGGCTTAAGCTATTGGCTCTTTTGAGCTCAGGAATTCTGAGGTGCCATGGGCTAAGCCAGTCAGGTGTCCACACTAAGCTTAATATAATTAATGTAGTGAGCCCCTCTAGAGTGGGAGACCACCTGGTTTCTGAAGGAGGAAAGCACATTGGCCCAAGTTGAGACAAGTCAAAGCTTTTGTGCTGATCAGAATAGGATGGGGCCTGTGAGTAGCCCTTGTACTTCCAGACTGGACAAGATAAAGAGACCCAGCCTCTGAGAGAGAGAAAAGGCATGTTTGGGGGCACGGGGAAAATATCACAAGTGTTAAGGAACAGACACACATATGAGGCTTCCTCATTTAATCAGAAATATTGAAACAGCTATGAAAAAATGAGAGACTTGGAAACAGCAGGATATTTTCAGTGTTATGAGTTTGTTATAAAAACTTGATTAATTTTTATTCAAAGACAGCTCTAGCACCTAATTTGGAGAGGCCATGGTGGAAGAGATAAAATAGAGGCTGTACTTAAAGTTGGGAAGACTGAGTTTACATCCTGTCTCAGATACTCAGTAACTGCTTGGCTGTGAGGCAAGTCACAATTTTTTCTGAGTCTTAGTTTCCTCATCTGCAGAATGAGGATTATCTGGTGAGGAAATGGCTTCAACCAGAGTAGGTCAGTATCTGTTCTGCAATTTATAATCAGTTTGGTCTAGGCAGTTCTGAAAGTCTGTCTGAGAAAGGTGTTAATGAGCATCAGAATGAGGCATTGTAGATCTAGACCTGGAAGGAATCTCCAAAGATCACTTGGACTAACCTTCTCATCTTATAGATAATATATATGAAATGCTTTGCAAAACTTAAAGTACTGCATAAATTTCAATTTTCAATAGTACTCTCATCATTTTATTCCCCCC